>CM032890.1:32167715-32195215 GCA_019176425.1 Megalops atlanticus
CTCCTTCTCCACAACCTCTGACCCCGACCCAAAAGCCCGACCCGTGCCGAGGTCTGCGCCCGGTACTGGGGAGCGTGATTCCCCCGACGGGCCAGTTCCGGGCCGTAGGAGGCTGCTGAAAGTGGACGTTCAGGACCTGAGCGATCTGCAGGTGACGGCCGAGGAGGACAGGGGGGAGAGGGCGGGGGCAGCCGCCCCGCGGCGCACCGGGGAGGGAGAGCGGACCAAAGAGAGGGCCGTGGAGTCTGACGGTCAGGGCCCAGGCCCGGCCTCGCCCACACACAGGGCGGGAACCTCCCCTCCTCACAAACTGGGCTTCTCCTACAACAGAGACGCTGACCTCATCAAGAAGAAGAGGGCCAGTCTGCGGCAGGCCGAGTCGGATACCACGGCTGACACCAGTGTCCCCAACAACCACACAGACACGCCCTCCAAGCACAAGCAGGTAACGGCAGCAGAGCGCCTTATTGGTGTGAAAACTCACCTTTTGCAGTAACAAATCAGTGACTGTATTTATAAGTGTGATTATTGCAGAGCAGAAAAGTTAATTGTAGAATATGCTGTAGTTCAAGAAGATAAATGCCGACCTGTTATTGGCATTATTGGCCTTTTATTATAAGTATTGGACCCCAGCAAAAAGGTCCCTCTGATCCGCACCCAAACCCAGATTCTTTATTTTCTCTCTGCCTTTCTCAGGAGGGAACACCTGCTCTGCTGTCCAATTCCACAGATGAGAAGGTAAGAGCCGTGTGCGGATGCTCAGATCTTCCAAAACGCATATACGACTCCTCTCTATCCATAACATTCAACATTAATGGTGTAAAACAGTTTGAGAAGCAGCGAAATGATGTGCTTGACTGATTTTGCTGGTTAGGACTCATTGCACATCCCTCATTACAGATCAGTGACCCCCACAGGAGGCATGGACAGCCCTGTGTGCTGCTTCCACAACCACGTGTTTGCTTGTGCCAATGTGATTTACACACTAAACTCTTTACTGATGCAGTATCAGTGCCGGTAGCTGAATGACCATATCCATGAAGAATCTTTCCTCACTTTTAACAGTGCTGTATGAAAGAGGGGACTTTAGTCTATTTTCCCACATATTGTTGTGTTAAACTGTGAGTATAACCTTCAGAGTCATACTGAGTTGTTCAGGCAACCCAATTTGTAGCAGGATTTTATGATATGGCTGTCTGTCCTTGAATGCTGTATGAACATATTTAGAATATGTGGCTTAAAAAGGCAGCCTTCACACTGTCGCCCTGTTGTTTGTGGCTGAGTGGTGCTCCTGTCAGATGCTCCAGCTTGTCCTCTCCCTGCCCCTGCAGAAGGTGCAGTCTCGTCAGGAGGAGCTGAAGGAAAGAGCCAGGCTTCTGCTGGAGCAGGCCCGACGAGACGCCGCCCTGAAGGCGGGGGGCAAACACTCGGCCAACGCCCAGGCCGCCGCCCTGCCCCGCCCCCCGCACATCACTGACGTAAGAGCGACAGGAGGGCGAGGCCCAGAGGGAAGGGCTGAGGGAGGGGGGGGTGTTTGGGTGTGGGGGGGGTGTCTTTAAGCCTTTTCCCCAGTTTTCATCTTCCCTGTCCTCTCCTCTCCCTCGCTCACAGAGCCAGAGAACCGGCCCCAACCGTGGGGGCCGCCGGCTGAGTTTCCCTTCTGAAGGGCAAATCAAATCAGCAGCAGAGTGCGAGAGAGTGCGTGCGAGAGAGTGCGTGCGAGAGTGCGTGCGAGAGTGCGTGCGAGAGAGTGCGTGCGAGAGAGTGAGTAAGAGAGAGTGCGAGAGTGCGTGCGAGAGAGTGAGTGAGAGAGAGTGAGAGAGTGAGAGAGAGTGAGAGAGTGAGAGAGAGTGCGAGAGAGTGAGTGAGAGAGAGTGAGTGCGTGAGAGAGAATGCGCTGTCCCTCTACGCATTATCTGCACACTTAATGAACCACGCTGCCCAGGCCCGTAATTAGAGTGATTACTCTAACGTGCCATTAACTGTCATTCATTCTGCAATGGCTACCCCAACTCAGAGGAGTCCCATCAGGCCAGCATTAGAGAGGAGGAGTCCCATCAGGCCAGCATTAGAGAGGAGGAGTCCCATCAGGCCAGCGTTAGAGAGGAGGAATCCCGTCAGGCCAGAGTTAGGAGGAACGTGGAGGAGTCCCGTCAGGCCAGAGTTAGAGAGGGGGGGAGTGTGGGGCTCTAACGCGCTCCAGAGCAGGAGTGTTAAAGCAGGAAGACTCACTGAGGCACCCACTGCCCTCTGTGGGGCTGCTGGGAAGTGGGACTTAGAGAGAGTTTGAGGCGTGATGTCAGCACAGGGCTGTTTACTGGGGCAGAGTATGTGTGTGAGTGGGTGTGTGTGCATGTGTGTGTGAGTGTGTGAGTGTGTGAGTGTGTGTGTGTGAGTGTGTGTGTGAGTGAGTGTGTGTTTGCAGTCTCTGAATACAGTGTTGGGACTGTTCTGCTCCACTCTGCACCTTCTGCTCCATTTGAGAGCACCTTAAAAGGGCAGAGACAGGGGGAGGGAGAGAGAGGTGGGGAGAGAGAGAGGGAGGGGGAGAGAGAGACAGGGGAGAGGGAGCCTTCCTGCCCCTGTGAGAGGGGCGCAGGCGGCGTGGGCCGGGCTGGGTGCTCTCCGACCCCCCGTTTCGGGATTTCAATTACGCCCCTGCACCGCGGCGGTATGAAAAGCCGTTGGGAGCGCGGTTTCTGAACACACATTTACAGGCTGACTCTCCTTTCATTCTCGCTCTCCCCTGTCCGCCTCTCCACAGCCACAAAGACTCAATTGTGGACCGTCCGTTTGGCGGGTTTCAAAAGGCGGCGTTATTAACATCTTTTTCTGAAGCCTTTTCAGGATGTGCGGCTGGCCCCGATAGTGTCAAACGCTTCTGAATAAAGAGGCGGAAATATTAAGTTGACTGTTAGTTGTACCCTTAGAGACCGGTATTATTTCTCTCTCTCTCTCTCTTTCTTCCTCCGCTTCTCTGACAGTGTAGGCTATGAACAAATTGTCCCAATCCTGTTTCATTGCGCTGAATCCGATAGTGAAGCTTTTCACCCTGCATTCACACTGAAACCAAAGACGGCAGCAGGATCCGCTGCGGAAAATATAAACATGGTTGGCTGAGCACGTATATAGAGGGCTTCTAATGCCTGAAGTTACAGGGATGGTCAAATTCAAATATAGTTTCCGGCATTTTTACAATTGTGTTTTAAAATTTAAAAAAAAAAAAAAAAAGGAAACATACCAGCCCTGGCACTGAGTATCATGACAAGGAATTTCAGAGGAGAAATGAATACCTTTCGGTAATGAAATATCTCAAAGGCAGCAGCTTTGCACCAGTGTTCGCAGTGTGAATTTTAAAAGGAAGTGAGATGCCCTTGAATTTATTCTTTTGAATGCAAGCCTACGGAATACCATTTCAGCATAATCTGACGTAAACGACGACCTCCAAGACGCTTCTCTTTAAAAGCTTCAGAAGAGAATTAAGATTAAAAAAACCCTTCGAAAATTTCCCTCTGTGGTTAAATTCTTAAAGTCCTCTGCTGTGTGTAGGGGGACACGGCCTTCATTCCAAGAGGGAAGGTCTGTGACTCTTTCTAAATTGCGCCAGTTCTGTCGCATGCAAGAACATTTGGTTGCCAAGGACGACTCCCTAATGAGGCGGCAGTGCGTTAGCGCAGGGGAATATTGAATTGTTTCAGTTTTAATAGAAAACATTGATCAAAGGAATCCCCGCCTCTGCGGGCTGATAATTGTTAGCGATTTAGATTAGATTGCTTGATGTCTTGTTTTGATTGCTGGGAGAGTCGCTGCCAGCACGTTATCGCTGGGGTGGCCTCCCCGAACACCGCTCTCCCTCTAAGCAGCGACTTTGCGCTTTAGCATGCATAAGGAATATTTTAATTCAATTAAATCTGACTTCATTCTTCCGGGGCAGTCCTGGTAATGCAGGAGCCGTGAGGAGAGAGAGACTGCTCTCAGCGAGGAGCACTGGACTCCGGGATGGGTTTAGGGACGGTTTGGATGCGCTCTGAGGGGGGGGTGATGTGATCTTTCTGGGCTGGAAAGGACAAAAAAAGGTATTTTAAACCTGGGGGAGGCGGGGTGCTGCTGGGATTGTTTTTTGTTCTGCACGCGGCAGACATAATGATAAAGTATAATAAAGTATAATAATAAAGTATAATAAAATTCGTGCGCAGCCTGACCGCTGCTTGCTGCTGGAGGATGCCGTGGCTCGGTCTTGGTGTGCTGGTGTGTTTCACGGGGCCGTCGGTACAAAGTTGTCCCCGGTGACGGAGGCCGGGCGTTGGTTGTCCGTGTGCCAGGTGCGTCTCCTCGCGCCGTGCGTGTTCTCTGTGCCCTGTTGTGTCCGCCACGGCTCCACCCTTCCCAGGTCCCTCTCTCGTCTTCCCACGCAGGAGCTGCTGTTTTCAGGCCTTTGATAGTGGCGCAACAGCATTAATTGTTTTGTACTTTTCTCTGGCCGCTCGTCCTAGGTGGGCTTCATAATCTATTAGGACTTTTAGCCAGATCCCTTGTAATGTCACGCCCCCCGCTGCAAGCAAATTGGTAATTAATGAACAATCATAAAAAAAGCTGTTCCCTCAGCCCCACCCCTCTCTGGGAGTGTTGTCTCTCCCCACCCCCCCCCCCCTTTTTTCTCTCTCTCTCTCTCTCTCTCAGCTGTAGAAATTCTCTTTCGCTCAGCGGCCTCCACATGGAGTTTGAAGAAGTGGGATTTTTTTTTTAATCATAAAGACCTGAGCGAGTGAAAATTTTCCTCCAGATTTCCTCAACCATTAGCAGATCAGAACAGCAATTTCACAGAGCTGTGGCCAGGGTAATTATTGCAGGGAGGGCCGTGGAGAGGCAGAGGCAGGCCAGAGTGCCACGGTTTCAGGTGAGCTTCCTTGTGTTCACTGGGACGTTATGATTACTTTAATTGGGCTGTGTTTGATTTTCACCGCCAGCCCCCTTGCTCCCTCCCCCCCCAGCAGTGACTCCTCTGAGCTGTCTCTGACCCACGCTGTCAGGGAGGGGGGCAGAACAAACCTTTGAACTTTCATTCCCCCACCTTTTTTTTTTTTTTTTTTAAACTTTCACAAATTTTTGTTTTTGGTTCACAGGACACTAGAAATAGTTGTGTCAGTCCTCTAAGATTTGTTCCCTTTTTTTGTGGACGTAATCTAGTGTGGACATCAATGTAATGACTCTCCCCTTCAGAAGTATGTATGTAGTAACATTTCCATTTGCTGTCAGTGTGTGGGGTTTTTTTAAAACCTTTTTTTATTAAACCTCTAGAGATTTTAATCCAAAAGGGAACATGGACTGTCGGATAATAATGATAAAAAAAGAAAAGCTATTTGGTATCAATCGCCATAACTTGCATGGCTGAAATTCAGATTTAAAGAGGCCCAATTAGAGCTCCAGACCGCCCAGCTTACTCACCGGTTTGGTTGGGCACAAGCAGATAGTTCTAGGACACCATTATCTCATTTCCTCTTGAAAGGCAGTGAAGCATTTTTAAATATGCGGTATCTGAATTTTAAAAGGATAATATTGTCTCTTTCCTGCTCTGTCTTAAAAGCCTACGACCCCCCCAGCACACACAAGCACACACAAGCACACACACACACACACACACACACACACACACACACACACACACACACTCTCCATCCTTATTCTCAGCACTCTGACTCAGTATAGTTTTTGAGCCAATCTTTTTTTGGTCACTACTGTTTTTTTCTTTTCTTTTTTTTTTTTTAGGAATCTGCCTTAATGAAACTGAATAGTTTGCTGGGAGTTTGGGCCTGGGCGTCAGGGTGTTTCATGCCGCCTTGTCAGTTGATGTCCATGAATTGGCTTGAACTGAGATCAAAGGCTTTCTGGAAACTGGGAATCCGTGAGAGAGACAGCTCCCTCAATTGCACCGCAAGGGCTGATCAAGCCATCAGGGCCAAGCCAAGCAAGCGTTCTCCCGCTTCCCCCAGACTGAGAAAGGGGAGAGCCCTGCCAGCACAGTGCTCTCCCCTCTGCTCTGCTGTTACTGACGAGCCACAGCCAGGCTGTGTATGCTACACAGTTATATAAGGACATAAATGTAGCCAAAATGTGCCCGAACCACCACTCAGTGTCAGATGCTCGTGTCTGTTTACTTCATAAGGCAGGAAAGAAAGTGCTGGTACTTTTTTGGCTTGTTTTTTTTTTTTCTTCAAAGAGAGATGCAGGCACACAGTCATCCTTTCACTTTGTGTATGTGCGAAACAAAGCCATGTGCAGTGTGCATGACCAAAGCAATCAAAACAAGCTGTTGGTATTATGTACAGAGTACTGTCAGCGCTTTGCGTTTATACAAAATTTTAATCACACACAAATAATTAAGGCGTCACTGAAGCCCTAAGTACAAACCCTAATTTATCGTGTCTTGCTTGCCTTGCCAGAATTCAGTTTCCACCTATGACACATCCTGTTTGAGTTGCTGTTGCTGTAATTATCTTGCTCTGTAAAGGGCAAACACCTCCAGTTATGTGCTGAAGGAACAATCAGCATTGGTCTCTGAATGTTAGACTCTTCCTGTAGTTCCAGTTCAGGGCTGTTTAACTACAGTACAGCTGTCTGCAGAGCACTTCTTGAAGGTGCACTTCCAGTTCAGATGTGTGCTGCCTTCATGCACGCACACCGGAGGGTCAGTAAATTGCTGTTTGTTTAAGCGTGTTATTTCTCTTGTCTCTTTGTTTGCCTCTCTCCCTGTTTTGTCTCTCTCTGGCTTAAAGCTGTGAGGTGTAATTACTGCAGGGTGTTTGCATAGTTACACATTTATTTGTTCAGTTGTTTATTTGCAGCTTTCGTTCAGAGCACCGCCCAGATTGGACGGGATGCTAAATGTCATCTCCAGGAAGGACACGGCTGGCCACTGGCCTCCCTCCCCAACACGCCATAATAACAAACCATGTTCCCCCTCCCCTGTCTTTAATTTCTCCTCTCCTCCCTGAAAATGGTTTTCTGAACTATTTTGACAAGCTTTTCTCGGCACTAAGGGCAGACACTGTAGCCTTGGAGCCATTTCTCGCTATCGGTTTCATTATCACCAGCCTCTGAGTTTCCAGTATCATCAGCACGCACATGCAGAATCATAATTATGCCATGTACAAGTTCTTTGATAACATGTACAGTTTTCTTCTTAATTCTTTATCAAATGCATTGATCGTGGCGCGTGTGCATTGATCCAGGTCGGCCATCTGGCAGGCAGTGATAAGCGCTGTTGCATCTCCGCATTCACTCTGTCATTCAGAGCGCCTCTGTTTGGCTGCAGGGGAGCAGGGAGCCCGGATTAGCCCCTGTTCAGCTACTTACTTGCATTTTAAGTTGACACCCCTACAGCAGCTCAGACCACATTACAAACTGAAACACATACGCGCGACTTAGCGATGTGACACTCCTCAATAAGCTTACTCCACTAGCTACTCAACAATCTGTAATTGGATTTGTAGGAATAACGGCAAAAGAATTCCTGGAGAATTGCGAGGGACACAAGGTGAAGTTTTCTCATTACAGGGTAGGAGGCAGGGTAGAGATCAGAGGCCATTGTTATTTTTCCATTTAAAGAAGTGGAGGGGGAGAAAACTGAGGAGAAGAAAGGAGTGAGGGATGAAGAGAAGGAGGTGGAAAACCCTGCTGGATCTTTTCCAGGACATTTTTAAAAGACAGTTTAAAAAAAAAAAAAACTCTCTTTTAACATCAGAGCATTGCCAAGGCCAAGTAAATACAGATTTTATTTTTGATAATTTTTGCCTCAGGTTTCAACATGATGTCTTAATGAGTCTTTCTTACACATGTGCCACGTGTAATTAAAGCCATGTAGTTTAATTCCATAGTATTACAGTTGTTACTGTTAAACAGTTGTTTAAACCTTTACGACCTAATTTTGCCTTTTTAAAACTCAGCATCCATGAGTGTGTGCATTCAGTTGTCATTGCTTTGTTGATTGTCTGGGTTCCTCGCTGGGTTATTATGGGGACGCGTTGGGTAGCTTGTGCGTGTGTGTGCATGTGCAGGGGGGGGTTACACACAGCGGTTACTCGGTGTGTCGTGACAGACGGTTCTCCTGGCGTGTGATTGGCTGCCGGGGTGGCTGATGCGGGGCGGGGTTGGGGGCTGGCACCAGGCCGCAGCGTCAGGGCTGCACGCATGGCTGGCCGGGCGTTCTCCGGGCTGGCCCTGAGGCGGGGGTGCAGGGGGACAGGGGGGCCCCCGGCCCTCCCTCCGCCCATAAAAGAGCAGCAAGGCCTGCAGGCGCTCTGAGGGCCAGGCCCCAGGGCTCCAGGTGACGGCTCCTCTCTCAGTGCTGCCCCCGGTGGCCAGGGCCGGCGCCGCGGAGACGCCATGCACATGCCCCTCCGGAGGCCGTCGGGTTTCTTATTTCATGAGATCAGAATAATGTCTGTTTTTAAAAACGCTTTATTTTGTGAAGGACAGCAGTGTGGTGTAATGGTAAGGAGCAGGGATAGTAACTGAAAGGTTGCTGGTTCGATTCCCTGCTGACGCACTGCTGTTGTGCCCATGGGCAATGTACTTAACCCACAGTTGCCCCAGTAAATATCCAGCTGTGTAAATGAATAACATTGTAGTTTACTGCATGTAAGTCACTCTGGATGAGAGTGTCTAAATGACAATAATGTAATGCAGTGTTATTTTACTCCCCATCTCCACTTTCTTCGTGTCAGTTATGTCTCATTTTCCTCATGATCTGCACCACTGAGGTGGGTTGGAGCCATTTGTCCTTCCCCCTCTTTTTCAGGGCTGTTCTTCTGAAGGTCAGTCCTCTGTCTCTCTGTCAAGGTCCACTGGCTTTGCTAAGGAGGTACCTTTTGAAGGCAGGCACAACTGGTGTGAAAAGCCACCAGAGAAGAGGGCTAACACACCAGCCTTTTTCATCAGAAAGAGGGTTTGATTTCTGAAGCAGAAGCTCTAGAAGAAGGCAGAAGCCCTGCCTGTGTTGGTGAAAGACTGCATGATGTCTGTACGATATATATGTGTGTGTGTTTATATATACACACATCTCACACATCAAGCAGGAGAGGTGGTGCAAAAGGATTTTGATCTAAACAAGATGTGGTCCAAAAGACACTCGTACGTACGTTCACAAAATGTAACGCAATTAAAACTTAAGAAATTAGTCCTTTAATTGCCTTTTAAACAACATGTCAAACTGAAATGGCATAGCAGCTATTGGCTTATACACTTTATCTGTGAGTAGCTGTTGCATAGCACAGATTTGTTACACTTACCCATGAGGAATAAGAAAAACACCGTTGTTCCGTAGTTCCTCTGCTAACTTGACTAAGAGGAAGGTACTGTACATATCAGAGGAATTCTGTAAAAAAGGCAACAGCACTATAGAGAAAACACATAGAGCTGTTGCCAGGGGGGATACTGTAATGGATAATGTACAGAAATGAATGTAAGCATAAAGTATTTCCTACAGTTGCTTTGATGCCAATGCTACAGACATTCACATCTCATTATAACGTAATGTCATGTAATATAACGTTATGTGCAATTACTGATGACATTTGTAAAGAAGAGCTTTTAAAGTGCACAGGGTTGCCTGCAGAAAGGGCAGAACTGCATTGTGCGTTTCTCCCATTTTTGCATGATGTAGCATGTGTTTGGAGGCTCCCCGGCCCAGCACCCTGTAGCAGACAGGAGAACAGTCAAACAGCGGCAGCCTAGCACGTCAAGTCAACATAAATGTCTGACGGGGGGGTTTGTGGTGGGGGACTGAAAAAGGTGAAATGAGCTTGAGAAAGATCACGCCTAAAATTGTTTTTCATGCCCTCCTGTGAAATCCTGCTCACCCTGACAAGAGCACACCCTGGTCCTCTCAGTGACAGCACAGAAACATCCCCCCACTACACACCCCCCCCAACCCCCCAACCCCCCACACTACTTTTCACTGCATATTCCTTAGCCGGTGAATAGGGTACATTGCAGTAATCCTCGCCTCTGGACAGGCGAAGAATTTCTCTTTCTCCTCTAATGGCTAATAACAGCGTGTCACTTCCTGTCAAACGGTGTGAGGGGCGGGGCTGTGTCTGCAGCCTCTCTGTGCCGGGCTGTCTGCAAGGCTGCCAGGTTCCTGGTTTTTACACGTTTCAGAAAACATGGCAAAACAAACCTGGAGTGAGGTACAGCACTGCAGGGGAGGCAGGGACACACTGAACAGAACTGATAGGAACAGGAAAGCTGGATTTTTTTAATGGAATGTGTAATGAACAAAACCATTCACAGCTTGTTTATGATCAGTATTCATGGCGCTTGAGATGCTAAATTGAGACGTTATAATTATGAATCCTTATGATTTTTATAAATGTAGGCTGGAAGCTGCCTGTAGAATTGACTTGAACTTGATGAGAGGTTTTTATGTCTGTGTGACATGTATGACACTGTGCAGTGACTAACGTGTTTTCAGAAAGCCTGAGAAGAGTGAAGCAGCCTGTCTCCCTGTCTTTCAGTCCTTATATGGAAACAAAGATCGGTTTTAAAAAAAGACGTGCGTGCTGGGAAACATTTGAACTCTCCCACAGATCATTTTGTACCGTTTACCGACCTTGTACATCTCGTTAGAACTGAGAGAAGGCTGCACGCTGCAAGCTCTGGGATCGTTTGAGGCTGTCTTGGGGCCCGTCCTTCTGTGCCGATTCACCTTGCCTAATCCGTGCCGTCACTCTGGTCTGAAAGCGGTGTCAGTCACCGGCCTCTGCAGCCAGCACAAAGACCCGCCCCCAACGGCAGCTCACTCTGACTGTTTCCTCAAGGCCTTTGGGGAAGAAAAAGACAGGCTGTTGAGAAGAACAATTGGATAAAGTAGAGATTTAGCAAAGGCTCAGATTTTCTTTTCTTGTTCCAGGGGAATGAAAACTTTGCCCCATTCTCTTTTCTTCCTCTTTTCTTTTTTCAGTTTTTTCCCTCACTCTGTCTCTCACTCCCTCTCTCTTGCTCTCTCTGTCTCTTGCTCGCTTTCTCTTTTCCTCTCTCTATTTCTCTCTCGCTCCCTCCCTGCCTCTCCATCTCCCTCACTCTTTTTCCCTCTCTCTCTCTTTCTCACCCCTTGCTCCTTCCCCCTCTCCCTCTCTCCCCCTCTCCCTCTCTCCCTGGCCTCCTCCCTGTGAGGCCACAGTGAGGTGTGGGAACAGGCTGGGTGGAGCTACTGATCACTTTAATCGAGTGGGACTAAACAGAATCAGGAAATTAGCAGCAGCAGCAGCAGCAGCAGCGGAGCAGTGATCGGAGGCCTGTGCTCAAGTGTGAAATATGAAGAGGGGAGAATGTTGCGTACAGATGCTTTTATATGACTGACAACAAGCAGCAGCATTAATTACTCTGCAGCGTTGCCTCATCGGGCTGAGATTAAAATCCCTGTCCTGTTTGGATCAAACATGTGCTTATTTATTTCAGTTTATTTGCAAATGCTTTGTTTTGCTGGTCGGATCATGACTTTTATTAAGGATTTAAAATTTTGATCGTTTTGGAGTTTCTTTGGATTTGCTGTGGTTTTATTTCCGAATGTAAAAATGAGTCTCTTGTGTAGAAAGTGTTAGAGGAACATAGGGTAGGGTAAACTTTAAGAGACAAATTCCAGCTCTTTTAATTGGGTCTTCTGAATAAAACATGTTTGCATGTAGACAACTGTAATAAGCAGGGTTTTGCATACATTTAATGCAAATCATAAAACTTTATTAAATTATTAATATTTAAGAATATATGTATACTTCAAATACTTGAAATTGATTTAAACTAATTGGTTTCTCAGTTTTTTTAATCTTTTTAAGCAACTTGATCACTGATATGGTGGCAACAAGTGTGTGAGAAGTCTTATATAAGGTTGCAAGGGAAAGGTGTCAACATGCACGCACACACACGCACACACACGCACACACACACACACACACACAGATAGGCATACAGTGCAAGCACTTAAACTCGCCTATAAAAGGACAGATACAGGTGTAGACACAAATACACAGGTACACACACTCTCACACACCCACACAGAAGGAAACACACAGACAAGGCTACATACACACTCTCAAACACGCACATATTTGCATGAAAACTCATATAAACACACAGTCACAAACGCATACAGAAACACAGGTACACAGACTTGCATTTACATGCATGCAGTCACGCAGACACACACACACACAGGTGTCCACAGCCATACACACACACACACACACACACACACACACACACTAACACTCACAGACACACACATACATACACACACACACACTAACACTCACAGACACACACATACATACACACACACACAACACTAACGCTCACAGACACACACACACACAGGTGTCCACAGCCATACACACACGCACACACATACACACACACACACACTAACACTCACAGACACACACATACATACACACACACACTAACACTCACAGACACACACACACTAACACTCACAGACACACACATACATACACACATGTTCAGGGGTGCACACTCACAGACACACACACACGTTCAGAGGTGCACAGACATACACACACACAAACACTCACAGACACACACATACATACACACATGATCAGGGGTGCACAGACATACACGCACACAAACACTCACAGACACACACATACATACACACATGTTCAGGGGTGCACACTCACAGACACACACACACACGTTCAGAGGTACACAGACATACATGCACATTAACACACTCACAGACACGGACGGTTGCATTGTGCACACTTGGCTGGGGCACATTAGCCCAAAGGTCAATGGAGCCCAATCTGATAGGGGAATAGGCGCAGTGTCAGTCAGGCTCAGGGGACTCTTGTGTGACAAAGTTTGTTTACTTTAGGGCCTTTTCCCTGCTTTTTTTGTGAGCTGTAAGCTGTAACCTGCCCTTTTGCGCAGCTTCAAATTGAGCTAAATCTGGCTTTAGCCCCTGAGGATTGAATTACAGCCTCTGGGCTAATGGTTATAAACAGACTCCCATTAGAAGGATGTTATTCGGATTCATTCATTTGCATCTCAACTCATTGTGTTCCCAAACAATTGCTACAAACAAACAATTTACATGGAAATGGGAGAAATGTAGCTAATTAGTTCTCCTGTGCTTGTGTTGTTAATGGTTAATGCTCAGGCTGAATTGCCTGGGTTCTTCAGTGCCGAAAAGCCTTCCGCGTCACAGAGTATGGAGATTAAGAAGTCAGGGAAACCGAGAAATACAGCTTCCCTTATAATGCCTCACTATCCAGCTTCATAAACTACAGCAGTCAGTAACTTTGTGGTGGTGTGTGTGTGTGTGTGTGTGTGTGTGTGTGTGTGTGTGTGTGTGTGTGTGTGTGTGTGTGTGTGTGTGTGTGTGTGTGTGAGAGAGAGAGTGTATGTGCTCAGGAATACAAGGCACTGTTGTAACAGACAGACACCTCAGCCCTCTTGGTTAAGATGGCTGCAGATTAAAGTAGATCATTTTTTTAATGCCAGCTGCCAGTGAACCTGGCCACAGTGGAAATGCAGAAGACTTCACACAGAAAGCCCCACACACCAGCATGCCAGAGTGGTCAGGGAACTAGGCTTATAACCAGGAGGTGTTATGTTTGAGTCCTGGCAGGGCCACCACTGTTGCATTCTTTAGTGTATTCAATTCAAATCGCTTCTAGCTGTTTAAATAGATATGGTAAGAAATATGTAAGCTGTGGGAGACAAGAGCTAAGCAAATACATTGTGTAAAGCACTACAGCACTGAACTGTGGGGCCCAAAACAGACATTTGTGCTCATTAATTCCTTTCATAATGTCATAACAGTTTTCATCGCACCATTTCTCGATTTTGGAATTCTAAATTGACACATTACATTATGCAGTGTATATTGTGTAAATTAAACAGTGCAGTTTGCATATTTGCATCAATGTAAATATGCGTCCAAGTATTTCTAAGTCAGTTTCGTGGAATTTTCATATTCAGATTGAAATCTGTATGGACAGCGGTGTGGTCTGTGAGAGGATTCACGTCCTGGTTATGTATTTCAGATTGTAATGCTATCCATAAAATCATCACATTGATATGAGACCCTAACACACGTTTTCTTTGATTGATGTAAGTGTTGCTATGGAGAGCGGTTGCCGGGGTGGTTGATGGTGGGGTGACAGGCCGCAGCAGGGGACAGTGCGGCTCTGCTCAGCGTGGGTGTCTCTCTGTGGCAGGAGCAGGACGAGGAGCGCAGGAGGCAGCTCAGAGAGAGAGCTCGGCAGCTCATTGCAGAGGCCCGGTCCGGGGTCAGGATGGGAGAGCTCCCCCTCTACGGAGACGCGGCTGCAGACAGGGCGAAGGGAAGGCCAAAGGCAGGAGGTGAGTGAGCAGAGACCTCCTCTCCCTCCCTCTCTCTCACGTGTTTCCCATTTCATTCCCTCTCTTCCTCTTTCACCCCTTTTCCCTACCTTCCTCTCTCTCTCACTCCCTCTCTCCCCCTCCATCTCTCCCTCTCTCTCCCTCTCTCCCTCCATCTCTCTCCCTCTCTCCCTCTCTCCCTCCATCTCTCTCCCTCTTTCCCTCTCTCTCCCCCCTTTGGCGCACTCACACAGTCCCGAGATGTGTACACATTCACTCTGAATTCATGTAAACCTCAACACCTGCACAGACAGACACATGTGTGCAGACTGGCACATACAATGAGCAACTTCTACATCTTTTATTAACAAAAGAGTTTATTGCTAATCCTTAAAAAAATGAAGAAAAAGTGGATTTTATGGTGGTATGGCTGCCAGAGGTCCCAAAAGATTCTTCCTTGTTTTATTTTTTCTTTTTTTGTTGTTTGTTTAGCCTCATTAAGATGAAACCACATCCACTATATTTACACTGAGATCAATGAAACAGCACCCATGTGGGAATCACTGGCACAGAAGAATGACCAATTTCCTCATCATGACCCAAAATTCAGCCCTGAGAGTTTGATGCATTTTTTTTTTACTGAAAGTGATGCTTTGCAATAGACACAGATATGAATTCCATAACTTATCTGATCGAATATCATGAATGGGAAGTGTCATATCTATAGGAATGTATCTGCTAAACTTCATAACTCAATAGGGACATTTACCTCATTACATGTTATTTTCTTGATCCTACATGATCTTGCCTGTCCATATTCTTCTGTGTCTTTCACATCTGTCCATATTTTTCACTCTCCAAATCTCGGACTCCTTAATTCTGTGTGAACCCTGAAGCCTACTCTGACACACTCCTGCGTTCATGAAATTAAATTGATGCAGCCCAAGAAACATGTCAGAGGAAAACACAGGCCCTGAAAAAAGGGGAAAAAGTTGGCTTTATTTAGGCTTTCTGGTGTTTGAATTCTGCTAATTACAGGACTCATTAAAAACGTTTCAGGGAGAGTTCTGTTGACATGTTGCAGAAGGCCTGCCTTGCAGAACGCATATTCCCGGGATTCCGTGTTCCACTCAGAACTCTGGGCAGCTGGTGAAACCACCCGGGTGTCTGCAAAACTTTACCATTTCTCTCACCATGAGTGTGTTTCATTCTCAGGTGTTACTCAGGTGAACTGTGCAGCATGTGTGTGTCATAAAAAGCCACATTTCTTAAGTTAAATGACTGATACGCAAGCGGAGCATTAAATGGGAGGTGGAGGACCTTGCATGTCAAATATCTGAACCTAATTTCCTGGTAATTTATTCTGAGATACATTCATCCCTAGAGTGTTATGGGTATGTTGGAGTTTTGGAGTGTGACTGGCTCTGAGCATTCTCTTAGACTGTGTCACTTAATCAGAACAATATGAAGAGATCACAGAATGCTCTGGTCAGGACCATGGGTGGTTTTTCTGCTTGCTTTCCACGCAAGCTGTTTCTTAAAAAGTTGTGAGTATGATCAGGTGAGGAGGGCACCATAGAGGGGTCTGTGCTTAAATTTTCCACTCAAACAAAAGGAAATTGTACTGCACATGGGATGACTTATGCCTGATGCACCATATTACTAACACCACAATACTAACGTCAGCACATTAAAGAGTGTCAACAAAGTAATTACTGCAAGGCACAGAGGAGTCGTCTGTATTGTGTGTGGTAGCTGTTACATTCTGAACTCACATTTTCCCTGGACTAATTTTACTAAATTCTCCCCTGCATTCTTGTGACATTATGCACGAATGAGCGCATGGTTCACCTGTTTTCTGTTTGTTCTTGCACTGCGGGGTTTGTGGGTTGCAGTGTCTGTCTCTGTTCCTGCAGGTGTGGAGGAGAGGGCTGAGGAAGAGCAGAGTTATGATGATGATGGTGGTGATGATGATGGTGCCTCTGTAGCCACCACTGCTGTTGATGCTGTAGATACTAACCCAGAAGAACTTCCTGTCTGCTCCTACCTAGAGGAAGGAGATGATCTTACTAACCCAATCAGTGACTTTGCCTCTCCTGGTAAATAACTCAGTACAGTGGTGCGGTATGCTGTGCTCCGCTGTACTCTGCTTTCTGTGTGGTGACCTCGCCCAGGGCCCTGCATCTGACCCCTGACACCCCCTCCTCCCGGTTTGTTGCCCCTCTGCCGCATGGTTCCTGCTTGCTTCTACCCACAATGCCACATCCCATCGCTGTGTGTGTGGTTTTTGCCATACCTCTCCACCACTGCTAATGCCACAAAGTAAAATGAGTGTAAACGTCAAAGGTCGAAGGTCAGTGGGTCTTGCCTGGGTTTCTGACTGCTGTCACTGTTGTCCTTGCTGGTCGTTGATGTGCCTACCCATGCTTGGGCAGGTTTTACCTGTGGATATGTGTCTCTCCTTGTTTGCATCAGACAGTAGACTGACTGACTGATTCTGCTGTAGTCATAGTAACACTTAGCAGAGGGCAGATCTATGTTTTCGTCTTATTTAAAAATTTTAAACTAGTTTTTATCGGAAGTCAAGAAACATATTCCCTGTAGTAATTCATATCTGCAGAAAGCCATTTTTCACATTTGTGGAAATATTGTGAGGAACTAATTGCTTTCTGCTGCACTTTTCCTGCAGATGTGAGATAAATGACTGCAGAAGGATGAAAAAAGAGGAAAAGAATTGTGTGTTTCCTTTGAAGCGCTGCTATCTCTGCGTTCCCTGCTTTTCTCACCATTATTTTTCCAGTTTGTCATTTGTCTCTCCGTTATTTTCGATTCAGAGAGGGGTGCTGTTGGTGCAGCAGGGCCAGAGAAGACAGTGTGAATGAGAGAGCACTGCGTTAGATTGCACTGCGTTAGAGAGCACTGCATGAGAGAGTACTACTTTAGAGAGCACTACAGTACTTGTTGATCCACTATTACTAGAAGCTACCACTCCTCACTTTCAGTCTGTCTAACATTGAACTCCAGGGTGCTGTGCTGTCCCAGGGCGCTTTGCTCCCTCAAGGACCCCCCCCCCCGGCCTAGCACAGTGGCAGACCCCCTGCAGAGGGGACGACAAGGCCAGCGCAGTGATTACAGGCCCTGAAAGCGGAGCTTCAGAGAGCAGCAGGGAGATAGGGCCTCCCTGGCGTCAGGGGCCCGGGTGAGATTACCGGGCGTGGACCAGATCAGCACCCGGTTCTGGAACGATGGCTTCAGAGCATCGGTGAAGGGGTCGCTCTCTATGCTGCAGGCTGTTTGGAGGACAGGGAGAGTCACTGTCAGAACCGCGTTAGACAGCACTGAGGGCTGGAGTGGAGAGTCTGACAGGGTGAGGGTATCGCAGTGGCCGGGTGTGTCGAAGGCTGTTTCCAGTATTCTCCTGATTGAGCTGTGAAAGGGGTGAGTGAAGCACAGTGAACATCAGGAAGAAGATGCAGAGAGAGAGAAATTAGAGGCATGTCACAGCCTGTGGCTTTGTGATTGGTCAGGAGTTACTTGTTGCCCTGACATATGCGTGTAGTTCCTCTCTAGCTGTTTAGCTTGATATCCTTGGCTTTACTGCAGCACAGGAGTTTGTCCAAAATGTGGCTTAGTTGTTTTTAAAGCATTTTAAAATGAAGCTACCTATATTATTATCTTCATATTTGTTCAAATTTTAACAGGATAAACCACTGGAGATACTTAGTATGGGAGAATAATGAAATGTATATAAAATATAAAGAGCTTTAACTTCAGTTGCCTTTGTGTGTCACCTGCCCACTCTCTGTGAGCTCATTACCATCCCGCTCCCTCATTGGCCCAAAGTGCTGTGCTGTGCTGTGTGACCACGCCTCTCCTCTGATGTCACAGTGTGCTGCTGCTGCTCCTGTTCACAGCACCACCCTCTCCCCCTGCAGGTGTGCAGAACAGCAAGCACCTGGACCTGAAGGTGAAGAAACCGCTGGAGGTGCGGCCTCAGTCCAGCAGCTCCTCCCCCTCCACCTCCTCCTCCTCCCCCTCGCCTCTGAGCCCTGGAGAGAGTCCAGAGCAGGAGGGCCTCCAGGTAACTCTCACCTGCTTCCTAACGCTCAGTGTCTCTGCGGAGAGAACAGCCATCAGTCTGAGGCCTTCAGGTAACTCTCACCTGCTTCCTAACGCTCAGTGTCTCTGCGGAGAGAACAGCCATCAGTCTGAGGCCTTCAGGTAACTCTCACCTGCTTCCTAACGCTCAGTGTCTGAGCGTATATAGTGTGTCAGAGAGCGCAGCCCTGAGTTCTGTGGGAGCTCCTGTGTTAGCATTAGGCTCTGAACTCCTGCATCGGTGAGGCCTTCAGGGTTAAAACACTACATGCCATATTGATTAATGACTGCAAATAACGCAGTTTATGTATTATCATTTTGGGTAAAGACAGCGGATTGCTGAAGCCGCTGTTCGTGCACGGGAATAATGACGGCGCTCAGAGCGGTGCAGAAGTTCATATTGACTGTGACCTTTTCAGAATCGAACCCGGGCAGCATTCCGGCCACTGTGTGCGTATCGACAGTCAGCGGGCAGCTTAGCAATCGTGACATCTGTTTAATTGATTTCGAATGTCTTACTGTGGCCTTCAACATCATTCACGAAGCCTTCGCCAAATACGGGCGGCTGCAGCCATAGATTTTTTCCCAGTAAAATCCATCGTGAAGTGAATCATGTGTCCGTGTTGTGACCCCCGGCTGCGCTTGTATCACAGAGAGGGTGATGTAGACTGAGTGCATTTGCTCCAGGGTAGCAGCTCAGCGAGGACCTCCGCTCTCCTTCCTGAAACGAAGGCGGTCACATCAGCTGAGCTCTCTGCTGCCACGCTGCTCTACCCTGTCCTAGCCCCGCCCTCTCCCTGCTCTGCCCAGTCCTGGGTCCGCCTGGTCCTGGCCCCACCCTCTCCCCGCCCCGCCCAGGCCCCGCCCAGGCCCCACCGACTCCACCCGGTCCCTGCACGAGCCGAGTCCGCCCGACCTCCCGCCCACCCTCCCAGAAACACTGTGGGTCTGCAGGGAGCTCCTCGGCCTTAGAGCAGCCTCAGAGTGGGATTTGTTGGGCTAATCGCTCTGATATTTTAAAGCGTTATCGGGATTAAAAAAGCAGCACTGTTTGTTTTCTCTGCTAAGCACCCCGGTTTGAGCTGTCAGACAGCTGCCAGACAGAGCCCAACACTGGCACGGGAACGAGAGAGCGCACTGCAGAGGCTGCTCAGACGTTTCCCGTCACTCTGACAGTGACTGGTGCTGCAGGAGAGAGAGTGGACAGCAACGAGTCCAACCGTTCCACCCACTGATCGCCGTATTTTTATTCTTCCATTTAAAAAATATTTCTCTCTCGTGTTTTTCTCGCTTCCTCCTCTCGTGAACCTCACCCCCCCCCTCCCCAAACAACCCATAATGAAAATACTTTGGGCTGATTTGCAAATGAGGGCCTTCAGTGTTTTCTTTTGCAAAAGAAGGATAAACTGTTCCCTCCCTCCCTGGAGGATTGGCTATCCCAGAGCTCCTTGAGGCGGGAGAATGGGGCGCAGAAGAGCCCCCTCATTAGCGATTGTGTCTATGCAGAGGAGGGCCGCAGCCTTGGAGGGGCTCGATAACGGCCTGTAGCATTCTGCCGGGTCGCGTCATTAGTCACGCACCCCGGCCTCCCTCCCATTCACTTTCACAACACCTTCGCAAAATAAGGCTAACAGTAATAATAACAATCGCGATGGCAGATAAAGGAGCCCAGCGCTGATTTTTGGCTTATCGCGCCGACTGGATGTCCCCTCTATCGGCCGAAACCAGGGGTGTTGGGGGTGCTTTTTTGGGGCTGGGGGGGCAGGTGTGTGAGAAAGGAGGGGGGGTTGGCGGGGCTTGTCCTCGGGGAGAGTTTAATTCTGTTTTGAATTTGGTTTGTTTTCTTTGAACATTAACATGAGGAGAATGAAGGGGGTTCTCTGGAGGACTGAGCTGTCAGAGTCTCTGACCTCCTGTGTTAACTGTGCTGTGCTGTGCTGGGGTCCACCAGCTGCCTGTGCTCTGCTGCACAGGGCCCCGGCCTGTGGTTCTGCTTATAAACGGTACCAAGGGTTGCTCATAAAAGTATGAAACCTAGTGAAAGCTTTTTGGAGGACACATTTATAGCCCAGCCTTGTAGAGTCGCTCTGCTAATTGACAGTAATACATGGAGGCGGTTACTACCTGGCATGTGCCTGCTTGATACACACAGAACAAAACGGGCACTAATTGGAAATAACGGCTTTATTTGAGTAGACATACAGTATCTGCTTAAGTATCTTAAGAGCATTTGAGGTCACACTTGAGAGGGCTAGACACTCAGAGCTTAGATGGCCTTCAGGTCAGTCCTGTTGGAGTTTCGGTTCTGTTCTGAAGTATAAACCGGTCCGCTGTGCCAGGCTCTGTTAGCCCTTGTCTCTGTGAACACGCAGCAGAACGATCACTGGCGGTGACAGTGTCTTCTGCTCCGCACCGTGCTGTGGAACGTGTATGCTAATCGGGAACTTTATTACATGTTTCCTCTGCCATTAATGTTGAAAATGTTATTCTAAGCAGCTGTTTGCGGTTTCCACTCGGCTTGGCTTATTGCTGGCGCATAATGCATTTCAGAATGAACTTGATAGGGAGATGCAGCGTGGAGCTGCAACATGTGTTCACTTTGAAAACAATAGCGCTTTTAATTTGCATAATCAGAATAAATTTTCTGGCTGGGGTTTTGTTGAAAGTCAACTTAATTGCACTTTTTTTCCCTGAGCAAAGGAGGCAGTGAAGTCCCACAGAAACAGCACAGCTTCGCCCATCCAAGCCAGAGGACTGTGTTGTTTTTTTTCTCTCTCTCACTCTCTCTCTCTCCTTCTCCCTCTCTCTCTCTCCCTCTCCCTCTCCCTCTCCCTCTCCCTCTCCCTCTCCCTCTCCCTCTCCCTCTCTCTCTCTCTCTCTCTCTCTCTCTCTCTCTCTCTCTCTCTCTCTCTCTCTCTCTCTCCTCTGCAGGGTAATGAGGAGGACATACGAGCGGAACGTCTGCGCAGAGCTACAGAGCGTCTGCGCAGTCCAGTGGTCTTCAACAAGGAGTCTGCAGTCAGGAAAACGCAGCTCAAGTCCTTCAGCCAGTATGTGGAGACCAGGCCAGGTGAGGCCCCGTCCCTCCATACCTGTCCGCTGACCCTCTACCCCTCTGACCCTCTGCTCACCTGGAGGGGAACTCTCAGACTTCCCAACCCTCAACACTGACAGAAGTTTTCAGACCCATATTCTGCCATGTGTTTTCATGTACAGTCCATATTCATATTTCTCATGTTAGTGTTTTATGTTGAATTATGAATTTGCCTCACACATGCCAAGTAATATTCTTTGCACTGATACATCTTGCACCTTGTTCTGTAGTCCTTTAACACATCTAATTCATGCCCTGCAGCAGATAAAGCTCCTTTCTCACACCTGTAGCACACCTGGCTTCTGCTCTCACACGCGGTGAGACTGCAGACCTTTACCAGACTGAGCCAGTTTCCTCCTCACAGTCACTTCTGTCTGCATCTGTGGGAGGGAGCCTTCAGCAGGGGGTGCAGCAACTCTCAGTCCGTCTGGATTTTATTGGCTACTCGGGGCTCTGGCCGGTTGTGGTTCTGTGTCACGTATAATCAGATAAAAACTGTCCTTTACTTTCGTCTCAGAGCAAGCAGAGTCTCTCTCTTTCCAACCAGCAGCCCAGCAGCAGGGCAATCTGAGCTGCGTCCGATCAACGCTGAAGCTGCAACACTGTTCAGCTGTTGGCCTTAAGAAGAGGGCAAATACATTTAAACTAGGAGAGAGACAGAGGAACAAGAGAGGAGAGTTCAAGTGTTACCCACGTCTGTCCCCTGGCCCCAGCACTCACTAATGCCAGACTGTCGAGCTGGACCCACCTTTGATTCTCCTGTGTTGCCATAATGCTTGTATATATCAGTATAAAAACTTAGCCTTACCAGGGGAACTCTCTCATAAGAACGTGGTGGAATTAGTGTTAAATTGGGCAGCAGTGTAGCATAGTGATAAGGAGCAGGTCACATAACAAAAAGGTTGCTGGTTCGATTCCCTGCTGGGGCACTCCTGTTGTACCCTTGGGCAAGGTACTTAACCCAGCTGTATAAAAGGATAAAACTGTAACCTATGCAAGTTGCTCTGGATAAGAGCACTTGCTAAATGACAATAATGTAATGTAAATTGACATCACAGTCTAAGCATATGAAATTTGGAGCTTTTCCTTTCCCAGTGTTGCTGGTTGGATGTAAATTGTCCTGTTCCACAGTTTTAAAGTTTTCCAGCACATTCTGAGAGCTGCTGCTGGGCTGCTGTCACTGGGGCTGAATAAACTTCTTACTCTTCAGCAGCTAACCCGAATCCACAACCAGCCATCATCTCATTTAAAGCATTTCAAATACAGGCATCCCCCCATCCCACTGTACAGTCAGAGAGTGACTGTCCCCCCATTCTCATTTACAACACATTTCAACACACACACACATACACATCACACACACACACACACACACACACACACACACACACACACACACACACACACACACAAACACAAACACACGACACACACACACACACACACACACACACACACACACACACACACACACACACACACACACATACACACACACACACACACACACACACACACTGCACAGTCCCTCTCCTCAGGCTTCAGTCACACTGTATCCTCTGGAATGTGGAAACCTGTTGCCCGACCTGCGCTCCCGGTCTCTCCTCCCCGGTGTGAGTCTGCTCCCTGCAGACATGCAGATGTTAATCACACTGCCATTGTAACGGAGGAGTGAAACAATCAGCCAGCATGCCTCTCGTTAGTACTTGTTGGTGTTGTTTGGTAGTTTTCCCTCCCCTCTTGTGTCGGAGGATTTACACAGTGGCGTTGAAATGCAGATGACTCCCAGCTGTTGCGTCCGCCACCACAATCCCCCCACTGACAGGCTAACCCCTACCCCCACGAGCCTACCCCCATATAGCCGCCCCCCCCCCATACAGGCTTGCCCCCATTCTATTAACTCCAGTGTCCCAGCGCCAGCAGGACAGTGGAGAGTGATTATGGGTTTACTGACGTCACTGCCTCTGTGAATTCCATGGAAATGTGATTAACACCGGTACCTTACAACTGTGAATAACAAAGTTATTTAACGTGGAAAAATACCCCTGTTGGCACACGCGCACCGCTGCAGGTTGGACCGGCTGGGTGTGAATTCATCATAAACCTGGTTAAAATGTATTTTCCCCTGTCCTTTTCTTCCAGAGGTAAAAAGGCAAAGATCAGTGCCTGAGGATTCAAAGAGAGCAAACGAAGAGACAGAACCAATCGGCGAGCAGGAACGCAAGCCATCTGAAGATGAAGTACTTCATGCATATTTAATTCTTTTTTTTTTTTTTTCTTATTCCAAGATTGTTGATAATTCCTGGTCATATTTGGACATAGCCCTCTAAAAAAAAATACAGAGAAAGAGGAGGAGACGTGGAGGTTTTTATGATGTCGATCTGCAATGTGGAAAAGCTTAAGAGGCCAGCTCGTCCGAATTAGCCTGTGTGCTCGTGATAATTGTCAGATTAGAAAAAGGGGAAAAAAAATCCCTTTTTTTTTTTTTTTTAAAGAATTGCTCCTGTCTTCAACTGCAATTTTTTTACCTTTTTTTCCCCTTCAGATATTTCTGTCAGGCACTTCTTCTTCTCCTTCTTCTTCCTCCTCTCCTTCCCCCAACAAAGAGATTTCCTGTATTGATCTGGCAGGATGATTTTAATTATTACTATGGCAGATACTGGGAGCCTTCCTGCAGAGAGAGGAGGTCGCAGGAGAGCCGGCAGAATCTCCCAGCCAGCCCATTTTGTTGGCTTGGGTTAATGGGTGTTCAACCTTTCCATTATCCAGATCAGCCCTGAATTACTAGCTGAATGATGTTTGCATTAATATAATATATATGGTAATTTCTTCACTTAATTAACGGGGAGGTTCTGCTCGGTAGGGGAATAGGCTGATCATGTGTAAAATTGATTTGTGAGGGAAATATTTGATAGACCGCAGGGAGCAAGCCACTTTTGACAGACAGCTAAGAGGAAGGAGCCAGAAAAAGTGCTGGCTTGGGTGAAAAAAAATTCCTCTTTCCCATTAAAAAATAGGATACATCAGCACATACATATACATATATATATATAATTTTTTTTTTTTTTAAGTATCTTTACTTGTGAATTTGTTTAAATAAACATGACTTTTTTTCTTCACCTCCTGAGAATAGTAAGTAGCAGGAACAGGGTGTAGAGAGGGGGAAGGAAGAGAGTAGCTCACAGGATTGGGTGGGGAGGAGAGGTAGCCTGTATTATAGCCCTGCAGTAAAGGGTGTTCGTTTTTAATTACAGTCCTTTTTGTTAATGATCCTGGCTGGGCCGGTCCTGCAGGAGCCAGCGGGAGGGTGCTGTGACGTTTTTAGGACAGAGAGAGGGGGTCGCAGAATCCGATGAGTGTCCCTGAGTGCAGTTCCCCCGTTGCCGTTTCTGTATTAATATCATCCCGGCTTAATCAAATATTAGTGAGGCAAACGCAGCCCTGACCCTGCTCTGAAGAGGGGGTGCAGTGTCCCACACCGGTCCCCCAGGTGCCCCAAAACACCGGAAAAATGCAGAACGCACACACCCCAAAAATCCTGTTTTTTTTTTTTTTTTTTTTTAAGAAAAAAAAACAATAGGATTTTCTGATGCATTGTTTTTGGAGAGAAGCTGGTCCTTTGTTTGGGGGGCCTGGTACGCAGATGAGAGGAGAGGGATGAGCTGGTGGAATATGAAAGGAGCCTCTCCCTATCAGCAGCCACAAGCTCCGTCCCCTCATTCACCATCGCCGCCTCCTATTGGCCGAGCCGGGAGCGCGAGAAGAACAAACAAAACACTAAACAATAACAATAAAAAACAGCTGTTATCAGCCCTTCCCATTCAAATATAATTAAAAAAATATCAAAATTAACAAAAAAAAAGCCTCCTGCACTTCTAAACTAAATCACAGTTCTGAGCACTTTTTTTTTTTTCTTTTTTCAGATTTAATAAAGAAGAATTAAAACAAAACTGTCGAAATGCTTTCTGCAAGTTGCCTGATGAATTTTCCCCCCTCGTCCTCCCTCTCTCTCCCTCTCTTCCCCCTCTTCCTCCTCTGTTTGTTCTCCCTCTCGCAGAAGGCTTTCAAAGACACCAGCCAGTATGTTGTGGGGGAGCTGGCTGCACTGGAGAGTGAGCAGAGGCAGATAGACGCGCGGGCGTCGCGGGTGGAGAGGAGGCTACGCTATCTCATGGACACAGGTACGAAGCCCAATTACACTGTAAACAGTTTTGGCAAATTGAGCGTTCACAAACTCTTATAGAGTTTGGGAAGTGTGAATCTTTGAAGCCTGAATGTTGGGTGGAAAAAACTGCCACGGAAATGAAAAGGGTCCGCTTGGCGGCAACCTCTCTGGGCCCCGGTGATAAGAGAACCTTCATGGGAAACGATAACTAGCCCTGATACCGCCTGTGAGCCAGCAGCAACTGAACAGGGAGCTCAGCCATGCAGAGCCGGAATACATATCTGGGCTTCATTGATATGCTGCAGCAGGGAGAAAAAAGGAGGGGGTATGGGGTTCGGGGGTGGTGGAGGGGGTGGACAAAAAAATAAAAATAATGCGAGGCACACATATAAACACTCTCTCTCACACACACACATACAGCCGCAGAGACACACGCTCTCACGCTCGCTCACAAAACAAGTAAGATCTTCACTGTTGGACCGATTGGCCAAAAAGAGAAGATCTGGCTGGCTAAAGTCTTGTAAAGACATGAATCCGTGCGCAGACCAAGAGGGAAGGCTTCATTGAGTCAATCACTGAAATTTCTGAATAGCATCCCGCTACTGATACTGAACTATATATATATATATATTTATTTTCTTTTTTTTCCACAACAGCAGGTCTGGCTAGGAAAAAAAATAATAATACAAGCGTCTGGATTCACATGCCTCCTCTCCAGATTTTGGCCGTATCACATCCATCTCTGAGTTTTGTGTTTGCTTACCTCTTTCTTCCCCCCCTAACCCCGACCCTGTAGCAGCGAGCAGCATTGTGTCTGTCTGAAGGGCTTTTTTCCCCCAGGTGATAAAGCAGCATTACCTCGCAAGATATTTTTCTGGAATCATTTTATAGCAAAAGCACCTTAACCAGATTTATACCCAGTCTAAATATAAGGTTTACTAAAGAAGAAACGCGCTTTACAGCTGAATAATAAAGGAGAGCATCAGAGAGTTTCACGTAATAAGCTTATTCGTATTCAGTGTCCACAGTATGCGTAAAATATATAGGACTGTAAGTAATGAGTCTGTTGTGATTGTAGTAAAAAGGTTTAATTGTCATGGATATCTTAAAACCCACTGAAAACACCAATTAGATTATTGTAGTTTTATTGCATGATACAAGTCCAAAATTGGACCCAGTTAAAATTCAACGTAGTTAAACAGATGTCAATATTCAGAGAGTATTGGTATGCAGCTGTACATACAGTTTTGTGTCATCTGTATGTATTAAAACAGAATTTAGACAGTAGTATAGTGTGCATATTTAAAAACAGAGATGCCTGCTGTAGAGGGCCATATCTCTCATCTCCAGTGTAGTTGCTGGATTTGCCCTTTGACCTCTGTTGTCCGGAGGAAGGTTGGTGTTAGTCTTCCTCCTGCATGCTCACAGCCAGCTTCAGACCAGCCTGAGTCCCTCGCACTGTTACACACTGCTAAAGGGCCCTCTGCACAGTGCAAACAAGCCACATATCCAGGTGACCCACCTTAGCTGCAGGTAAGCTTTACCTGAGCTGAGCACCAAAGTGCACCCTCAGAAAACTGACCCAGGTATGTCGGTCAAGCCCAGACACAACGACAGGTAGGATCAGAGCACAGGTGAGCCGAGCGGAAGAGCAGCAGGTGCGTGCAGTAATGCTTTCCTTTACCAGTGGGTGCAAAGCTGCAGTAACAAGTGGAAGCCAGGTTAGAGCTGTCATACACTGGGGACAATCCCAAAAATGAACTGCTATATTACTGCTGT
>CM032890.1:32200215-32267715 GCA_019176425.1 Megalops atlanticus
TTAAAATCAATTTTGGGAAAACATTTTAAAATTGGATCGATTCAGATCAATTTGAACATAAGCATTTTTGGGGGATTTTGTTTTGTTTTCAAGTGGTGCTTATGCAGGATTTTCAAAAGTTAAAGGAAAAAACTGGAGGAAACCCATTTTGTTTGCAGGAAGAGGAGGACGCATCCACAGCTGTCCTTAAACAAACTAAAAGAGGGAAAAAAAACACAACACACCCTCGTAATCCCCCATCCAGCTGCTTGGCAAAAGCTAATGGTGTTAGCGCAACCGTTGCTCCATCAGATTAATTCATTAAGCAAATGCATTGATAACCGTGTTGGCCTTCTTGAAATGCATGCAATATGACACTGCTCAAATTTGTTCTAACACAAGGCCTGGGGAGCCTCCCACACACCACTAATGGGGGGGGAGGGGACAATTATGCAAAGAAAATTGGGACTGTCAACAGACTCTGGCACCCCCCATTGTAGCTGACTTGTGCTGATTTTTTTTTCTTCTTCTTCTTTCCTCTTTTGCTGTCTCTCTGCCCTATCTCCCTCTCTCTGTGAAACTCTTTCCCGTTGCTTTGGAATATGAAGTGGGCATGTGTCTGGCCTCCTTCACTGCACACCAGTGTCACTGATTCAGGGAGAATCTGCATAAACCATGACAACTTCAAAAGCTCCACTCAGTCATTCTCTTTTTACTCAGAAAAAGCCTCAGTAGTGGATTTGTTCTTTGTAAAATAAATGGGGGAATATAGACATCCTTATAAAAACATGAAAAATATTTTGCACTATATTCAGGATGTCTGTATGTGTTCATTTAAGGCCTTTAATTAGAGGTTGAAAAATCAGAAATACAGGGAAAGCTGTAGATGGTTTTGTCAGATTCTAATAGTCTTTCCTCTTTGTAATTCTCATTTAGTCTGTCTCCAGGTGATGAGATTTAGCAACTGATCTCAATGTGTATTCGCCTGTGTCTGTTTCCCATATGCTCCACCTCTAGGTCGCTGTCCCTCCCACCTGGCTGTGTTTCACATATTGACACATTGGCATTTGTTTGCATGAAGACAGGACTAACTATGTGATAAAGAGAGGCTCAGGGGAACTGCGCCTCATTTTACTAATACATCTTTTTGCCTAATAGAGCATGGAGACAAACCGGTTCATAGAGAGGCATTTCGGAGTTTCTCACAATATGGTAGAGTTTTGCAGAAGGTCACAACAAGGCCTGAAGAAGTTTCTCAAAACTACAGCTTGGTGTTTATCCACAGTTTCAAACTTCGGAACCTGAAATTACCTGCACCAGAACTCCCACCTCTAAGAGGGTGAGATGCATAGCGTTTAGGATTCTTCTGGAATGCCCCAGTGTGTCAGACTGTTATGCCCCTGGATTTAGCCTCTAGTCTGCAACTGGGAAACTGTCCTGGCGTCTGTGTGCCTCAGGGCACAGTGCGTAGCATAGTGCTTTATCAGTGCTGAAGACCTATGCAGAGATGGGTCCAAAAGTGAGTCCTGTACAAAGGCCCAAACTGCCTGTATACTGTATGCCTCATTACTGCCCGCTCTGTCTCTTTCTCTGCAGTCAGCATCGGTGACGTTACCACCTCTGACTTTAACAGAGCTGCTGATTTCACTCTTTTACTCAACAGGGGTCATTCAGATAAAGCTTGTGGACGGCCTTCAGGTTTGAATTATGTAGCGTGTGAAGACAAAGTTTAACCAGCTAAAAAGCAGACTACAAGGTCTGGGAGTAGTGAGGGAAAGAGAGGAGAGGGACGTGCAGAGTCCTGTGAGAATATTTGTTTGGCTGCAGAGAGAGAGGGAGAGGGAGAGAGGGAGAGGAAGAGGAAGAGGGTCTCTGGCCAGCACAGACACATATGCCAGAGCTGAGTCTTCAGCACTAGAAGCCACGTTTTTACATATACATCTGAGGACCCCTAGGTCTCAGCAATCTTCCCTACTGATGACTAATCAGGACCCTGGCAAGACGCATTGTAGTATTATGCAAATCTATTTACATTGGAATAGAGCTCGGGGATCCTCAGTATAGGCACCAAAGTTGAAAAAAGGGGGGAAAAAAAGGCCAACCAATAAATGAAAGTTTGCCTAAATCCGTCAGATAATGGGAGCTGTGTTAAGACTAACCATGGAGCTGAGATAAACAGGGGATTACCCCTGAGTTTTGCATCAGTTGCTTTCAGCTGGGTGGCCTTACTTGTCAAAAAAAAAAAAGAAGGGGGTGTTGGGGGGAAAAGAGGGAGAGAGAAAAACGTTTAACGCTAGGACGTTCACATGGCACATTGAGAAAAGGAGTGCACTTAATTCCATCAAAGCTGGAGAAATCATTCATTAATTTATTCGAACCCTCCCAACCCCCCTCTATTGTTGGGCCGATTGTTGGTCATTTCTGCAACATCTGGTGCTGAGCAGGTTGGGAGTCAGACAGCCTGTGCTACCACTGCTGGAGAAGCAGAGAGGCAGAAATTAGCATTTTTTCCTTTTTCCCCCTTGATGGAAACAATGATAAAATGGAAGCAAGGAATCAAAATAATGCTGTTTTTCAATTTTTACCTTTTTTTTTCTGCAGACAAATGTCCAACAAATTTCCTTTTTTTCAGGCCGCTTTTTTTTGGTTGGATACGGAACAGCAATGTCTTGTGTTTTGGAGGCGAGATTTTTTTTCCTTGCTCTGTCAAACAAGCAGCCACGTAGAATTTCCAATTAAAATAATCTAAAAATATAAAACAGTCCCGTAAAAAAGCAGGAGCTGGAAAAATCCTGGATTTTAGCGTTCAAGATGGCATGACCTTCAAAAGGAAATCTTCTGAAAGGAAACTGATCAACACTAATGATGGGATTTTGCACAAATAATACAAACAATATGCTGCTTCTTTCCTCTTTACCTTATGAATTTTCGATACATAACAGCTTTGTGCTCTTCTATATTTTATACTATAGTATTTTAGACCACAACAGGATGAATGCAGTTTTTTTAACACTTTTTCAATTATATCGCTGTTTTTTCCTGTTAGATTCTCTTAAAAAATAATGCAGACAATGCATTTATGGGTATTTTTTTACAGACAGTAACACTGAAGAATAGAAATAAACACTTTGTTCAGTCGGAGGCGTGCACAAATGCAAAGTATTGGCGGAACAGGCGGTGATGGGCCCGAATGTAGTTAAACAGCTTGTGAAATTCAGTGTTTGAAATGGGGCTTTTGAGAAGTGGCAGATTATGGCTTGCCTGGTGACTCCTTCCAGCTCTCTGGGAAATTAGCTGTTGACATTCTTGGGGGTCATCATCCAAGATAGCAGGCCAACCACAAGGATTTAACAGATAAACCCATCCAGCGAGACCTTTATCCATTTCACTCCAACTTGGAAAGGTTGACGGGGGATGGAGGCCATTTATGTAGCCTTTTGCTTCATCAAAGCAGGCTATTTCATGTATATATATATATATATATATATATATATATATATATATAATATATAAAATTTTTTTGTATTGATTTAGCGTACCCTGATCTTTTATCGCAATGCAGAGGTTTATTTGACAGACCAACTCTGGTTGATTAAGGCTCTGTCTTCATTCTTCATTTATTTTGCTTGACTTGGAAGTGCCTAACCAGTTCTGGTAATATCCATTCTGTTAATTCATACCAGGAAAGTTTTTGAATCTTTAGTGCTGGGTGGCAGTTTGAATGCATCCTGAGACCGAGACTGCAGGTAGTCTCTGTAAAAGCCGCGTTTAGAAAAGGGTCATGAAGGAAAAATGAGAAAATCAACAAGAAAATGAGTGAAAGGGAACAGGGAAAGGCGAACTACCTCGCGAAGTTAGTCTGCAGGCCGTGGTCTAAACACGACAAGGCAGTGATGCTGGGTTTTTTTTCCCCCTTTTTTTTTTCCAAAGATTTTTTTCCCATAATTCTCTTCTGCAACCTGGGGCTAGCGAATGCCCTGCTGTGCTGAAAACACAGGGAAAAGACAAAAGCACAATGAAACGGAGAGATTACCACCGCGGGCTTTCACAGGGCCAGAGGAGTAGGCCTGCTATACATCTCGGCCACTCCAATTTTGTCCCAATGCTAATGAGCCTGCTCTGATCTTTCCACTGCTTCCCGTGTTTTTAACATCTTCAAGGACCACATGGCGCTAGCAAAATAAAGACAACTAAATGAGAATTTCGAACGCTTTTTGTGTCGGGGACTTGGAGCTTTTCAGTCAGCTTGCTCATTAAATATTCCCTGAGTCTAAAAAAAAAAAAAAAAAAAAAAAATAAAAAGTGCAACAGGGGTTGGGGGGTGTGTGGGCACTAGCAACTTTTTTTCCCCCTAAAATAGTGATTTACAAGGACCAAAAAGTAATAGATCGGTAAATGCCACATGAATGTGACTTCATGACCATAACGCAAGTTCTGAAATATTACAGTACATCGTGTAAAACGCGAAAGCGGACACATTTGTGACGAATTTGGCTGTGCTGTATGATATCACTGACACCGCATGCCGCCCTCTTGAAGGTCCCAAACAAGAGACAGAGATAAAAGGTGAAAGGAGGCGAGAGTCCCGCTGGCTGTTTAGACCCCTTTTAATAGCACTGTTCTCTATAAAAGGCACTGGGAAGTACCTCGCATTAGCGCTGGAGATCACTAGTTAATAGGATGATGTCTTTTAGCTTTTGTTACAAGATTATTAACTGGGATAGGTTTCTGTTCTCATCAGAGCCGGGCCTTGGAGAGCCTGTTGAGTATAAGTACTAAAATACGGTTTCTCCGCATTGTCTGTCCTTGTATGGTAAAAGCCTTTTAATGAAACACCTTTTAGGACTTTACCAGGTGATCTTTCTTCGCTGATCTCTCCTCTGCCCCTCTTGCAATATTAATTACCTGAAGTGTTCTGCTTTTTCTAAAGAGTCTCGATTCTGCTGGCGAGTTCAACACGGCCAAAGCCAGCCGAATGTGTGGGGGGCCAAGAAATCATTAATAAACGTAATGGTAATCATAATAGTTTAGAAAAAAATAAATAGGACAGCGGCAGTTTTCTCCACACAGCAAAACGGTGTTATATAAAGACCTGTCTGTTTTAGTATTCCTTCACCAAAACATTACATTACATTCAGTTTCCTAGTAGACTCTCTGACTCAGAGCCACTTACATAGATTACGAGTTTATACGTGTTGCATAATGAAGACAGTTCAGAATGCTGTATAAGTTTGTTTAACGGTGATAAAAGCTGATGGAAGTGTTTGGCCTTGCCATTTTTGCTTTGACGTGTGTTGGTGTCGTGGAAATTGGTAAAAATGCAAGATGAAAACAAACACACTGTTTGTTGAAGGTGATTGTTGTAGTGTTTTGTACAAGCTCATATCAAGTTTCCCTATTTTTGTGACCATTTTAAACAATTGATTATTTTTACTTTATTTTCTAAACTGAGAGGACTAGATAATTCAGAAATATTAAAATTCTGATTTTAGGAAGGGTGATTTAGTGCAGTTGTGATATGAGTTTCTGGTTTGCCTGCTTAAAAGCTTTCAGTTTCTATCTAAAGCTATTCGGTCAGTGGCATTCTACTGCAGGGTCAGGAGTACTAATTACACACTGATACACCACTGAACTCCATTGCAGGGACATAAAAAAGGGACTCTTCAACGTCAGGAGAAAAATGTTTCATGAAAATTTTCTTTGACCGTTTGCTGTGTGTCTCTCTCTCTCTTTCCAGCCATGCCTCTCTGCTTTCCCCTCATCTCTGTATATCCCTCTGTTTTGTCATGGAGCCTGTGGTTTTGTTGTGTTTCTAATGTAAAACTGTCAGCATCCATGCTTGCCTCAGAGCCCGGGCAGAGATAGTGGACAAGCTGGTCTTAGATGAGAGAAACAGAGGTGCAGCTCCAGCTGCCTGATAGTCTGTCAGTCTGTGATAATGTTTATTGATTTGATGGAAGGGAGGTTGATGAGGTTTTTTTTTTTTTTTTTTTTTTGAGGCGGGTATGATTTGTTTGATGCGATGATAGTCAGCGAGACAAAAACAAATCTCCTTCCTATTTTATTTTTTGGCACACAATTTCCCAGCCCGTTTTTGATCATGGATTTCTCAGTTGCAGTCTCATTCTCTTTTAATTCCTCTGTAAAGCGCTGCTTAAAGAATCGTCTGCAGGAGCGCATGGGTAGAGAGCCGGCCAGAATCAGGCTAGGTGGGATGAAATGAATATTTGGGACTTAAAAAGAAAATCTATTATCTGGATGGTATTTGCTCTCCCCCCCCTCCCCTTGTTCTGGTTATGAAGTGAGAGGTGTCGTCCCTGTTGGCTCGGGGGCAGAGGTGTTTGCCGATGGGTGTTTGTGTTCCGCGCAGGGGAAGGGATGAGGAAATGCATTAAGGAGAGTGATCTTTTGGCGGGTAATGGCGGTGCGTTCTCACAGAACACACGTTCAAACAATTACGCCGAAGGATCGGGGGATAACCGTGTGAGAGGAGTCCCGGCTTTGCTCCTGTTTAAAGAGCATCTGCGGATTTGGTTCTCTCTCAATTCCGAGTCTCTCTCCGCAGCTTAGCACTGTGAATATGAATTCCCTCCTTTTGTAAGATGTTAAAAAAGCACTCGGTGATAACTGACTTCAGGAGCCCAGGCCCACTGAATCCCTTTTGATACTTTTATTATTGTGTTTTGTGTTGTAACTGTCATTAGTGTTGGTCACCCAAGTAAGGTTGTGTGGTTTATTTTTGTTTGTTTTGACCACTCTGAACTTGTGGAAAGAATATAAGATGTGACCAAAAAAGGCTGTTCTTAAAAGGCTGTTTATTTACTGTGAATTGGAAAAGACATTTCCCGTGATGAATTAATATAGCAATGCAAATTAATCTGCTGTGCATCTACCCTGTTCATCCCACACACCTCAACTCCATATTGGCACCTAACGTGAACAGAAATACACCAACAGTAGTGGCGATAAAGTTAAAATAAGGTCACAGTGAACTTCTTCTTCTTAAAAACCTGCGTTAATCTCATTTTACAAATATCCAGAATGATCTTTACTGTTTTATGTGCATCTTAAAATGGTCGATTTCAAATCCTAAAACGCTATTTTTATCAAGGGATTTTTTTTTTCTAAAAAAAAATCAAAGGGATGGAGAAATGGCTGCTATTGTCCGTGCGAAAACGGGGTCTCACTCGTCTCTTTCTTCCTGCGTGATTGGAGAAGAGGGACTGAATGCCAACAAGGACGGAGAAGAAAGAGAGGTTAGCGGTTAACCAGGTTGACTTAAACAAGAGAAAATGTGTTCCATCCATTTTGCAACTAGTGACGGCCCCTTCAAGCACAAAGCCGGCTGCTTTATCCTGAGATTAGGTATTGTGACAAAAGCTAAACTACCTTTCTTCCGAACGGAGCAAGGCTAGAGGCTGCTTTTCATTCCCTGCTAACGAGCCTGCTCCACACCGCAGACCCACTCCAAGTAATTAAATCAATCCTTTGTGCTTACCATATTCTCCTCTAGTGACAGTACCAGATCTGATTATGTGCTTCATGCATATTCAGAGTGAAGCGGTGACAGGTCTTTAATGAGCTCTTACTTAATCACAGGAAACAATGTTCATCTTGTTCTTTTTTTCTTTCTCTTTTTTTTACCCCCTGACAACATTAAGAGTAAGGAAACAAGAGTTGGAAGGACAAAATGAAACAGGCATGCATCGCTCCTCTTAAAATAAATTCAATGTTCAAAAAGTGACTTAGCCGCGGAGAAGTTGAGATCTGCCCCCTTAAAACTCAGATAGACAAATTGGATTACTGGGTATTGGATTAAACAGAAAATGGTTGGATAAGAAATGAGAAAAGCTTGCTGTGATCACAGGGTTTAATATATTTCTTTTCTTTTCCCTTTTCTCTTTCTCGTCTCCCCCTTCCCCTCCCACACCCCCCCTTGTTTCAGCGTAAAGAAACCCAGGTCTTAGCTGGATTTATTAAAAGCTGGATTCATTTGTAATGGTTCCCCTCTCTTAGTGTCATTTGAAGATTTTTATCTAGAACAAATATGTAAAGAAAATATCATGAAACAGATGAAGTCCTGTAGTTCCGCTCTCTGCAAGCAATTTTGTAATGTTGGAGCTTTACAAAGTGTGAAGTAATCCTAGAAATAGTTTCTTATATAACTAAAAAACAGCAGAAAAGTCTGTTGTCACAAAATTATCAATATTTAGTCTTTGGTAGCAACAAGCAGATAATTTTCACCATGTAAAACAGAAGACTTCACTGTAGGTAACTTTTAAAAGGTAAGTACACACACTGTTAGCTAGATAGAAGACAGGAATGCATGAAGAAATAAGAACTTCCATAGAAAAAAAGCATAATGATCCAGGCCAGGTTCAAATATACAAATAGTGTAAATTAATGTGTTTGTATACAAGCGCTCAAGAGCTGTGAGATATTTAAGATAAGGTATTTATATAAGACATGAAATTTGGTTAACATTAAAAATAGTAAAAATGGTCAAATACATACAGAAACTGGAGTTAGGAACATGGAAGTTACCTACCATGGAATTACAAACATGAATTTGTGCATTTGATATAGTTGTGCTTCACTTTAACATGAATATTAAATTATCAAACATAAGAGTATTAATTTAAAAATATTTTTACATATTGTGAGAACTGCTGTCCAGCTGATCTTTTTATGTATAGTTTTTATATTGTGTATATTTGTGTTTTGTATACATAGAGTGTAATGCAGTGTGATGTATTATAGAATGGATGATTATTATTGAATATGTTAGTTGACAACGAATGTCTGTAGGTTCTATGGTGTACGCATTTATATATGTGTTTTGTACAGGGAGAAAGAGGTCCTATTTTCTAGTGTATAAATCTGATGTACATGATTGTGTGTGTAAAGATCTCAGTTCTGCAAAAGACACGAGGGAAAAAACATCAGGTGTGGGTTTTGGTTTATGGTCTGGCTTTCTTTGTTCCTGTCTGGTTTTTAACCTGGCTGTGGTAATCTTGTTTGGCCGTTGAGGCTGGCTCGCCTGGGTGGACCTGCTGCCCCATGGGCCTCTGGGATAGGGGAGCCCTCCTCTGACCGCTGCTGCACTTGGTTCAGATTTGTTCAGATTTCATCCTCCATGGTCAGCAGACAGAGCTGGACAGGGGCAGCCACTGTCACTGTGGCACCAAGAGTTATTATTTACAGCTGTATTCCTGAGTAATCAGTTATACAAGATTATTAATTTGCGTTGAAATGGTAATAATGGAAAATATGTAAAGTACAGCAATAGTAATTCTGCCTGGGTGGATAATGGAAAAGAACACTGCTGTTGATGGAAGTTACAGAGCAGTAGAGGTTGTCAGAAAACCCCAGAAGTGGAGGTGATGCTTATGGTATTCTCATTTTGGTTGGGTCATTTGAACTTTGTAAATAATATTTACTAGCACTAGTAAGTAGTAACTGTTATTAACCATGACTGGAGAGGCCTGGCTTGTTGCACAGCTGTTGTCTTGTGATTTGGCCATTTAAATATACTCCTGTGCTACCTAATACTTAATTTAAGCATACATAACACAGAATGTGAAATTATTCCAGTGGGACGTCATCATAGACTGCAGTGGTCAGTGGAAGTGGCAGAGAACTGGACCAAACTGGAGACCAGTGCCTCAGTGCAGCGATGGGCACCCTGTGCTATACGAGGTGGCATTTTTTGGAGACGTTAAACTCAGGTCCTGCCACAATGTGCTCATTAAAGATTACTTGGCACTTGTTGCAAAAAGTAGGGGGTTCCCTGGCGTCCTGGCTAAATTCCCAGTCAGGCCCTTTGGATCTGGCCCTCTAATCCCCCTGGCTGAATTGGATACATAATTCCCTCCTTCTCCACAAAATGGCTGCCATGCAGTACCTAGGCAGATATTACACATTGGTGGCGACTGAGGTCAGTCACCCCTTTTCACAGTGAAATGCTTTGAGGTTCTTGAGATTTACAGTGTCCAGTGCAGCGATCTGCTTCTCAATGGGGAAGTGAGTTGGAGAGGAACACAACTCAGGTGTTGCTGTTTGTTTGAATCTAGACCCATTTAATATAATTCTGTTCATTTTGTTGCACAATTTCATCATGTAGAGCTGTCTGTTTAGCCTGTGGCTCTTTGTTTTAGACTTTGTTTTCATGCCTGCTTAATACCATGGTTCCTGTGAACAGGATGAGCATGTAGACATGTGGACTGTGTTAAACCGACAGTCTCCTGTGATCCCTGATGTTTCATAATGTGTTTCTCCTAGTGTGCCCAGTGCCTACATATTTCTATGTGGCCTGACTAGCAATGCAATCTTAATGATTTGATCCCTCACCAGTGTCCTGTTACAGACACTTTGAATGTAGTCTGAAAAGGTGGGTTTGGCTATCTGTAGCACTACTCAACTGAAACTTTCACAGTAGTGAGAGTTACAGCTCGGGTTCGAGTCAGAGCTGTCTCGGTTGCAGACTGTAACCAGGCGTCCGTGCCAGGGGGACACAGTTAGCTTCACACTGCCAGGGTAGGGCGGGTTTCATACTGGGTCTGCCTGAACCTTCTGATGGCTCATGAAGTGCTAACAAGTCACTCAGATGACATCAGTGGAGAGACCTTCATCCACCAATCATAGTGCTCCACTTTACCGTGGAGCACTATGGGATATGTAACATGGAGAAAAAGCTGTTGGCTGTGGGAGAGTATATCGGAGAATTGCAGTTGCTTCACTTCAGAGCAAAGAGGCAAAGAGGTGGGCCTGCAGCACGGGTTTCTTACTCTAGTACAGTTGGTGTCTCCAAAATGGGGGGAAAAAGAACAAAGGAAATTATGAAAATCAAAAAATATTAATATGCCATAAATATTTTTAATAGTAAAATGTGCCCTGTTTTGTATGTGAAGTGTTTCTTGTCTGTGCAGCAGCAGTGTGCCAGGAAGCTGTAAAGGTTTGAAGCTTGTTCAAAATGAATCTGTAATTAGCCTCCGGAGGGGATAATTCGTCCTTCGGGAGGGTACTCTATTGTTTTCAGAGAATGGATGTTTCCCAAATCCAAAGGTCAAACGCTTAACTCATGATAGTATTTCTCATCTTGTGTTGATAATACACTTGAAAGGGCTGAGGCTCCCCCACTCCAGCAAAACACCTTTCAGACAATACAGAAAGATACTCATGCTTTTAACTGCCAGGAAGGTGAAAATGCACCTAAAAGACCTGACAGACTGATTTTGTAGTATGAAATTAAAGATGCATGGGTGTTTTACAAGCCCCATGGACAAGAATAACAAATCAGCTTCATATCAACCAGTAGCTGAGGAGAGAAGGAGAATGTCCACTTATTTTCTTGTCTAAAGTTTAAGATGCACATTGTCTTTTCCTGCACCTTTTAAATGTAGTTCAGGAATGGAGTCTGGATTCTGGATGGTGTGAAACAAGCATTTGTTCGGGAGCTTGGAGCACTCTGTTCCAGCCAATGAGATGGAGGCATGAACCAGTCAGGTTGCATTCTGGGATGCTTCTTTAATCCTAATGTTTTTTTTCCTCCTCATTTCTGCACAGTGGCTCTGAAGTTTAGTGTTGCCGTTAGTGTCCACGTGTTTTATTTGACTGTGCGGTTAACAGGGGCCTGTCACAACAGTGTTTATCCCCTGTGAGTCGTGCTTTTTAGCAGCTGACTACCGTAATCCGGCACCGATTCCCAAATCCGGCCCTTATTAATAATATTACACGAGTCTGGCTGTTCCTCATATGAGGAGGACTTCCCCCGCAGAACAATTCCCCCTTTCTGCCCTGAGTGACAGGCCCCCCCACCCCCGCTGCCCCTACCGTGACAGCCCCTGCCACTGCCTGGAGATCAGTGTTTGTCACACTGTTGTCACATGACGTGTGTCAGAGTCACATGACCTGCGTCAGAGTCACATGGGTGCTCAGTGACATCATTGTGCACATGGTGAAATACAGTACAAGTATGGGCCCAAACTCAGAGGAGAGCTCACAGTGCAGGCCTCAGTGTGAACAACTTTCAGCCTCTGGTTTTCTTTTATAGATTTTCCCCAGTGTTTTTTTTTTTCTTCAGAAATTTGCATGCACGCTTAATTTTTTAAATTATAATTTACATCATAATACACACACACACACACACACACACACACACACACATAGACAGAGAGAAAGAGTGAGAGAGTTTAGTTAATGTGGGTGTTGTGTGTGAAATATGATTGATTGAGGAATGTCTTTGGCCTAAGGCATCTATGACCTCCTGTGATATTACAAACTTTCATCTCGCACTGCTTGCTTAATCCAAAAAAAAGCAAAGAAAAAGGGCCAAAAGAGAAGAGGTTCAAAGGAGCACGACGGCTCTTCACTTGGCCAGAGTTGTGGCAGAGATTTGCAGCAGGCATGGCCTTGCTAAGTGGCACAGTTTTGCATGTGCGTTCACTGCAACCTGGGCAGGTCAGTGAGTTCATGCAAACGCTCTGATACTCTCACAAATATGCATGGAAGACTGCCTAGTCCTATTAAAATGATACTGTTGTGGGTTTCTATTTTTATGGCTGTTTTGTGTTGCATCATATTGATTTGGATGAATATTTCCACAAATTTTGGGAGAACATCACTGTAACTAAATAGTGCACATCTTTTAAAGCATGTGAAACAGCCATGGTGGTTGTAGAATGTGTGGTAAAAACCCAGGAATCCACACTGTAATCCAGGTGCTTTTAGATTGTGTCTGAACATCTTCATAAGTTTTTTTGCCCCCTATATGGATTTGTTTGTTTTAACATTAATCAGGAGTCACAGAAAGCTCCCCAGGCCAAGGGCTGGAAAAGGTCATACTTAATATGTGACACTCACTTATCTAGATCCACTGTAATTCCTCACGTTCAGCGGGTGAAACTGACTGACAGGCATGATACAGCACTGCGTTGCTTGGACTCAAACTCTGTCGTCATGTCGGCATCACCAGCAGTGGTCAGACTGTGTTCACCTTCACTGTGCGCTGGTACAGCCCAGCCAATCACCAGCGTGAATTTGGAATATACATCACAGTAATCAAGGTTCTCATCTCAGGATGGTGGGCCCAGAGTGAGACAGTTGTGATGCAGTGGTGGTGAAGTAGTTATGCGTTAAGGCCAGATTCACTGATCTTTACTGTATGTGGATCAGCTGTCAAACATCAACATTCCTGATCATGGAGATTTTGTCTTAACCTTCCCCATCTGCCCTGACTGGCTGGGTCAAGCCATTCAGATAATTAAAAGACCAGTGAATCTGTGTGGAGCCTGCACAGCATCTGAGCAGCTTAGCAGTCTTTCGGCTGAGTCATCGGTGTATTCATGTCTCACTCTTACAGGCGTGAAGGAGTTACGATTGTAGTCACTGTGTGATATAGCTGCTCTACTCTGTAGTCTTACTCAGTCAGGCTTCACATCAGTGATCTGCATTCTTCACATCTATATGGACAAATAAGGGATTCTGATTGATCAGCAGGCGTGTAATAACCAGGCCTATATGTGTGGGCTGGAGAGTATTTGTGCAACTGAGTCATAAATGAGACAAGTTTCAGCCTGACATAGGAAAATGTATTTTAACTTCTTTACTGTAGGTAGTAGTGATGTGTCCTCAGGCATCATTAACGTGGTGACGGTTTCTTCAGCAGTGAGGTTCAACGTTTGGTACAGTGTTGCCCTGGTTGTGTAGCAGTCCGTGTCTGTGTGTTCTTGTAAGGCCTGTGGGTGCAGGGGATGTGATTGAGCGCAGTCTGGTGCAGTTGGCTGGGCGTGAGTGTGGCAGTGTGATCATTCCTGCGCAGGCAGTAAGGCAGGTAGCCACAGTCTGCAGGGAAGCAGAACCTGCTCTTATCGGGTGTAACGGTTACATTCTCTGAATTTCAGCTGATATTTTCACCCAAACAAATCTATTTTTTTTGATAAAGCTATACTCGTTTTTAATCCGCTTGTATGTTGCTATGGTGTAATCCACTCTTAGAGCTGTGGTTCTTAGGATGTTTTGCACTAAGGTGGTGCATCAGTCTCTGCCTTATTTTCTGTTACATTTCAGTAGCTTAGAGGGTGCTCTTGTCCAGAGCAACCAGCATGGCTTACAACTTGTACACATCACCCATTTATACAGCTGGATATTTACTGAGGCTGTTTTCTGTTAAGTACCTGGCCGGAGGGCGCAGCAGCGGCAGCGCCCCAGCAGGGAACCCCACCGGCCGCCTTTGGGTTACAAGTCCTGTCCCTTACTGCTGCAGACAGGAGCAGTGTCAGCAATACATACTTATGTGATGAATCTTGTTGTTCAGCTTTTCCTTTCTGACTCTGCTGTCTGTGGACACCCCACTGAGGGGTTCCCCAAACACTCCTGGAACGGGCTCAGCCAAGCTTTAGTCACTGTGACCCCAAAACATCTCTGGGTCTTGCAGAGACTGCATCTGGTCGCTCCAGCTCCAGGGATATTCCAGTCTCTGCGTTGGTTCAGTTTGTCTGCCTCCTGTCAGCAGTTTTATCAGCCTCTCAGTCTTTGCCTCTTCTTCCAAATGTTATTGCCAGTTTTCCTTTCATGCGAAGGTAGATGTTGAGAATGTGCACTGATGTGATTACATAAGCTTAAAAGAACCTTCTAAAGAAAAAAAATTATAAGTATGCCTGAAATCCTTCTGATGTCGTCTATACTGCATCCTTTGCCTTGAACCTGCTTAATGAACTCTGTAAAGTCACCACACTTTTTCAGGCCAGGATTCCTTGACTTGAAAGTTACTTTTTTCCTTAAACTTTCAAAGTTCTCTTCAGAACCTGCGGTTGGCTGCAGTATTAGCCACAGCAGCAAGGCATTGGAAATGAGTGTGTCGCTGCATTGTTAATGTCCCTGCCTGGTTAATGCTGTTTTCTGTGGGCTGTAATGTGGGCCATATGTGTGTGTGCCTCTCCTGCCTCCTGCGGGGACGCTGCCGTCCTGTCCCGGGGGAAGGCTGGGATTCTCCGGCTGCTTTCTGTGCCACATTCCCCATCCACACGATACGTTCTCACCAATGATTAAGGATCTTTAAGTTCTGTTTTTACAGTCACGCATGCCCTGCGTGGAGCCCTACGTCTGCTCGTACCCACGCGGTAATCCGGGTTTCCCTGCTGCTGACGGCAGCGGCGTCTCGTTAAGTGGCTGAAATCTGGCCGTTGAGCACACATCTGGCCAGTGTCCTAACGTGCGTGTCCATCTCAGGTGTTTATACCAAGGCTGAGATAATCTCATTTATTCACCTTATGTGGAAAAGGTGGGGGAAAGTATGGAAAGTAACAGCGTATGTGTGTGCATGCGTGTGTGGTGGTAGTATGGTACTTCTTAAACAAAGATGAACGGAGAAACTTTCCCCAGCAATGTTCTCTTTCCCAGCAGAGTGATTCTGAGTGACCGCGCTTGGTTGTGTCTCTGGTTCTCATGCTTACATTGTGGTTGGCAGAGCTACACTTAAGTGACCGAAAGGTTGCTGTTGTATCTGAAGTGCTACTACAGTTCCTCAGAAAACATAAATAATCACATGCACACTCACCCACACAGGTTTCCAAATGTGTTCCTACACTTGCCAACTTGTAGCAGTTAAACCTGCTAAACTGTACCGACACTGCAGAGCTGAATATATATATGTGTGTGTGTGTGTGTGTGTGTGTATGTACTGGGTAATAAAGAAGAAATTGTCTTGTCTTCCAGGGAACAATAAGGAAGAGGAAGAGGCCATGATGCAGGAGTGGTTCATGCTGGTGAATAAGAAGAATGCTCTGATCCGGAGACAGAACCAGCTCTCTCTGCTGTGAGTTCCTCTCCCCTGCTCAACTCTGAGAACAGGAGTCTCTGAAATACTTACACCACCCCAGAAAAAAATACTGAAGCATTCACATTTGGAAGCAAGGAAAATTCTGCTGTTGTCCAACTGTCTTTTTCCCCCCCCACACAACTGCTCATTAAAATTGTTCGGATGTTTATATAAATATGTGCAGCGTTATGCTGTTTTGATGACATTATTGCATTATTTCCCACCTGATAGTAAGTGCCAGTTACACACACAGTGCAAGCTGTTCTTATAGTCTTTCCCAGCACAGCTGTAGTGAATGATATGTTTCAATATTTGAATCGCTCTCTATCACTGGACAGAGCTTTTCAAGTAGTCAATTAAAAGAACTGTGATTATGATTTCTCTCGTTTCATTGTGGGGAAATTGGCACTGAAGGACAAATTCTATTACAGGGAAAATTAGCACACTTGTAATACATATGAAAGGAGTGAAATTAAATTTCCTCATCGGCACTCCCCCCTCCTCCTTTTAAAGCGGATCCGAACGGCTTTCATTGTGGTTTGTGTATCACTTATTTGCAGTAGATTAATGTGAAGCTGGAAAGGTTGTGGCAAGTGCTTAAATCAATGTTTATTAAAGGTTTCTTTAAGTGTTTAATGATTTAGTAATTAACATATTGATGAACTTTTACAACTTGCCCAGGGAAAAGGAACATGATCTTGAGAGACGCTTTGAGCTGCTGAACCGGGAGCTGAGAGCCATGCTGGCGATTGAAGGTAAGGGGGTGCCGGGGGCGTCTGGGGGAGTGAATCCTGACTGTCTCACTAAGTGCTGTGAATGTGCGCTGTCCTGTTATCACACTCTAACCCTATCTGCTACTTTAAAATATAGAGGCCTACGGTTTTTCGGTGGCATTTTGTCATTTATTTATAGTCATTTATTTAAACACTTAAAATAAGGTGCCAGATGATCATTTTGGATGATTTGTTTCGTAATGAGCACGCTTAGTCCCGTCATAAAACTGAACACCTGATTTTAAATGGTGTACACGTTTAAAATCTGAAGCACGTGAGGGATGCTTTTGGGGACTGTGTAATGCATCTAATTCTACATTATGTGCAAAATCAGGCTGTGCATCTATGACAGACCTTTAGCTGTGCACGCGCATCAGAGAAGGCAGATGTTGTCTTTTGAGCGTTTCTGCTGAAGCCGGAGGAGGGAGAAAGCCCATTGTGTTGTATCAAAGTTGTCTGCTTAAGTTTAATCCCTTTGACTGTGTCCTCTTTTGCAAAATGAACCTTTTACAATCAATGCAAATTGATTTTGCTATTCAATGGTGACCTCTCAACCCCATGGCTAGCCATGGTAATTTCTTTCTGCACCTGATAAGGTACCTGATCCATAATAAATCAATTCTAATTAGTTTTGGAGACTTGGCTGACGGGGGACACGCACAGCCAAGCGTTGTTCAGCGAAGATCTCGTTTTTTTTTTTATTGTTACATCCGTCAGGCATCTGCCCACCTGATCCTTGATCTCCCGCCTCGTACAGCGTTGATTTGATTCTGCGTTTTGCTCACGATTTCAAATGCTAATTGTTAATGTCTCCAGTACACTGTGTTCAGAGTAGGAGAAAGTTGTGTCATATTGACTTTATTTAAAAGATTTTTTTTGTTCTGATTTGGAGCAGTCACATTGTACATGGGAAGAAACAAATGTCCGTTACCACAAGGTGAAGAATATAATTTATGCGTTTTGTGCATCTGTTCATTTTAAATCTGCTGGCATTGCTGTGCACATGTGACATATGCAAGTAAACGAGAACAGAGGCTCTGTTTTTTTTCCTCACTTCAGGATTGACATGGGGCTGATGGGTGCTTCAGTTGTGTTGGCAGTTTGTTGGGGGGGAAAAAAAGAAAGAAGGAGAGGTAGCCTAAAACCCAGCCCCTGTGTAGGTCCCCCTCCTGTTCTCCCGAGAGTGAGTGTCACATACATTTTCACGAGTGTGCACGCTTCTTTCAACCAGCTGCACCTCAACTTGTTGAGCTTGCCACTTACCGGCCTGCCTCTCTGTTAAAGGTAAGCACTCAGCATTCAGCGGCAGGGCTTTATTGCGGCAGTCAGATAGCTGTGAGCCACTGGTAAGAGAGGCGTGTGCATCGCGCTCTTATTTGGTGCTCTAACAGGTCCATTCAGGGCCTCGGCACTGATGGGTAATTGCTGATTTGCTTGGCCAGCAGATGACAGAGAGAGACAGGCCCCAGAGGTGCTCAGGCAGAGACGCAGATAGAGAGCCGGGGTGCTTTATCAGGGGTGGACCTGATCTCCGCACATCGCTGGGGTGTGCGGGGGGTGCCTCCCTCCCCCACCTGCTACCTGACGCGTTTTTGGGAACCCGATGTGCGATGGGGAAAAGTGGGCACCCCTCGCCTTTAGCGTGTAAGGTTTGGGAGGGGAAGGGGGAGGTGGTTGCTCTGTGCCTTCAGGGAAGCTGCTGACAGCTTCATGGGATAAGAGAGATTGGATGGTGAGATTGACCTTACTGAGTGTGTGAGTTTGGAGCAGTCCTGGGCTTTCCCTCCAGCTAATATACTAATAGATTCTCTGTAATATACTTCAGCCAGGTGACACATGCATTACGACCACTATCCAGCTACATAGATTCAGCACAGAACCAGACTGGGTGAATGCTAGATAATTATTAGTGTTATAGTAATATTAAGGCATTTTAGGTGGTGTGATGGCAGGGGAAAGAGAGAAGCCTAACTGGTGGGGGATGCTACCTGGGTGCGTTGGGGTCACTGGATCCCCCTCTCGGTTTATACCCAGAGCAAAGGCCGCTGTGGTATCGGAGTGATCCTGCAGCAGACACAGTGTTTGCTCTCCTGTGTTTAACATTATCCCGGAGAAGCAGCCGTAGCCCAGGGTGGTCTTTCACGGCACACCAGGGTTACTTTCTGCGACTAAATTGATCCCTTTGCCTCCTCTCTCTTTTCTTCCACAGCATTTTTCTCCCCTCTTTCTTTCCCCTCACTTCATTCACACACTGACCGGAGTATCTGAAAGCGGGCGCTTCATTCTTAAAGGGATTTATGCATAGGTTTCCCCCATTTTTTGTAGTTACGGTTTTATATGATAAGCTTTTTTTTTTATATGTTTAAAATCAATAGGTAATCCTGTGCAGGAGCTTATCCCCTAACAACCCCATTTGTAAATCTATTTGAGCTTTGTTACACAGTCGGGCTGTGGTGTGCCACAGATTGATTAGGTGCAGTTCTAGAATCCTATCAAATGGCCAGCTCTGATGATGTTGCACTCTCTTTCAGGACTGTTAGTTGACTGGAACTAAAGATAAGGCAGGATGGTGATTCCCATTGCAATTTTCACACACACACAAAAAAACCTCCTAATTTCCATTAAAGTGTAGACCTGGCTTCTCAGTGTCCTGTTTGAGTGGTTGTTTTAGTGCTCCTGATCTTTTTTTTTCATTGTTAATGCTTGTCAAAAAGTTAAAATATATCACCTCAAAGGGGATTCAAGTGAATATGAGGTACCCTCTACAATAAAAAATACCATTTTTTCTTTGTTGCTCTATTTATTTTTACTTAATTCTTCACTGGTATCCTTTTATGATGTGTTTTTCACCACAACAAAGAGGTATGTGCAAGCTGATTCAGCTCCACAAAAGAGAAGAGACATACACTTCAGAGATTTACACATTTTTGTGTATTAGCAGAAAGGCAGTAGTTTAACACTCAGGGGCACTGTTTTACACATTTTAGGGCCTCCTTTGATTGAGAAAGATGGAAGAAGTGTTGTTCAGACAGTGCAGTTGCGGCATTGGGTAAAACCGGGCTTTCGAGATTGTCAGTCATAATTATGTTCAACTGTTTGTTAGTTATTTTAGCCGCAGCTCTGGGTGAATAGTAGATGTTCAGCGCTGACGTTTATCTGTCTTTTCCTGCCTTTTTCATAATTATATCCTCAGCGGTTCGTGCCTTGCAGCTCTTCATTGACTGCAGGCTCTCCCTCTGTCGGCCTGAGTGATGTAGGCGGTTGCGTCCCTCTCTGATCTTGCCCTCAGCTTTGTTAAGCAGGTAACCCTGTGTTCAAAAGTGAACCCTCCTTTCACAGGCCCTGTCTGCATTGTTACATAGCAGTCACCTTCAAAAAAAGAAAATACAAAAAAGTGCTTTCAAAGATATTCTGATTATATATTTTCAATAAGGAACCCAAGTCTTGCGCAGAATTATTTAAAGTATTTTTTTTTCTTTGAAAAGAATCACTTTGCTGCAAACCTTTTTCTCTTCTCTCTGAAAGGTTCATTTCCTTTATGTTCCACGTTGCTCCTTGTTTCGTGGTTCTGCTTGGCCTCTGTTCACTGCCGCCTTTGCAAGCGTTCGGCTAGAAAGTCTTGTGAAATAAGATCACGTATTCGTGCCCTGGTTTTTCTACCCATTCTCAAAAAAAAAGTTTTTACTTTTAAAACTCTGCAACCAAATGAAAGATATTCTCGCCAGCCTTCTTTTAAACACGGCGCAGAGTTCTGCAGTGTTTGTGTGTTACTCTGCAGTTGCATCTCATTCTAAATTTGCAAATATTAACCAGAAGTCCCTGAAGAACCACTTGCTTTCATAAAGCTGCTGAGCAGTTTGCGCTCTTGAATAAATTTTGCATTGGAGGGGGGTCATGGGGATTTGAACCGGCGCATTCTTGTGTGGCTTGTGGAGACTCACATGGTTACCATTGGTGTGCATTGTTAGGGTTATCTGAATAAGCACCAACCATGTGAGTTTTAACGTGATTGCCCAGGGCAGTGGAGAAAGGGAGAGAGGGGAGTAATCCAAAAGGATTGCACACACTCTTTGCACTGATTTTTTTTTCCTCCTCCTTCTCCTCCTCCTTTTCTGGGAGGGAGGGGGTGTGTTGGGGGAGGCGGCGTCTTCTGTGAGTGGTTGTGGGTTCTTAAGCTGGTGTCTGATTTCTCCTCCTGGTCCTCATTTGTTCTGCCATGTCTCTCATCATTCCTTTTTATTGTTTACTTTCCTAATGAGGGGGGCGGGACTGGCAGGGCCGTGATTGACAGCTGCAGACTCCCTCTCTCTGCCTGGTTGGGGAAGAACTTTGGCTTTTTAGCTTGGATGTGCGTGGAAAAGAAAAAAACAGAAAGAAAGAAAGGGGGGGGGCTTTTTTTCCTCACTCTTTCAGGGATATGAGGCCCTCTGGAAAAGTTTCTGTCCTCCACCAGGCAGGCGTGTGAGCCTCTCTCTGGAGTAGGGATTGGTGTTTGGTCGTGGTGTTCAGAGCAACTGTAGACATGGAAGGTAGAGCACAAAGGCAGATGAAGTTCGAATTGAGACTCCTCTTCGGTAAGCAGCTAGTGTAGTTTGGAGAGAGGTGACCGCTGCCGGGGACTGGGGGAACCTCGGCCACAGGAAGGGGTCAGATTTTTTACCTTGAGGGGCCTCCTGGGAAAAAAAAGGCCTCAAAAGTCAGGATGAGATCCCACAGCCTCGTTGCGCTTGGGGTCCGGTTCTCTCTTGACGTCAGTCATCTCAGTCACTGAGCACTGCCAAGCTGCAGCTGACAAGAAATATTATTTTTACTTAATTTGTCCCCTTTTAAAATGCTTGGAGCATTTGAGCATATTTTAAGTGCTAGCCATTGTAAGAGTAATTATGTAACGCCAAGGAATTTAATTTGGTGCAGGGAAGGAAAAATAACTTGCCAAATATTGGAAGTGTGTTAATTTCGCTCAGTGCCTGACTTCAAAGGCAGAGGTTAAATGAGAAGGAGGAGACCTTCGAGGACAAGCACACCGTGCCCAGCGTGAGACCCACCCAACTGCTGCAGTTTGACGGAATGAGAGGAGAAATATTTATCTTTAATAAACTGAACTCAATTTGGCCTGGCGTCTGACATGGTCTTTGTAATCAATTATTGTGAAATGTTCATCTGCCTAAATAAAGTCACACTCCTGTTCACCTTACAGTCTGTTCCTGCTTTTCTCCTCAGCTCTTTAACAGTTTTTTTTTTTCCTGAGTTTTATTTTTTTCACACTGAAGTGAAAAATAGCTATCTCTGTATTTGCATATCGTCTGTGAGTTTACAGTAATCGTGCGCTGCAGAAACCCTGCTCTGGTGATTGTGTGTCTCAGGGTGGTGTTTCAGCCCAGAAGAGCAGGCCTCACCTGGCCTCTGAGGCCCACAGAGAGGGGCACTGAGTGGTGGAGCCGTTGGGCTCCTGTGGGACCCCTTCTGCAGCGTTTGGGTCTGATTCCATCTGGGCTCGTTGAACGTTGTACATGCCGCACTGTAGATACACATTTACCCGAGTGTTTGCACATCAGTGTATCTCTTATCTAACTGCCAAGTTCTGCGGGAGCAATTAGACATGTCTTATTACGTATGGTAATGGTGTTTTTCAAAGAGTGGCAGTGTCGACCATTTATACCTGTGTAACCATGGGGACATGAATTGAGAAAAATTCTGTGTTAAAAATGAGTTTATATTTATATGGGAGTATCTCCACTGTGGCACAGTAGTATGTTGGTTGTCGTGGTATTCTTCTTCTTCTGTGGGTGAGGTATCTCTGCCCGATCAGTCCCGGGTCGGTGTGTTCGGTGTGCAGTCTCGCCCCAGGTGTGTGCGTAGAGGAGGCGAAGGCGTTACACGCTCTGAACGCCGTGTGGGTGTGTCCTCTGTCTCCGCAGACTGGCAGAAGACGGAGGCACAGAAGCGCAGGGAGCAGCTGCTGTTGGACGAGCTGGTCATACTGGTGAACAAACGCGACGCGCTGGTGCGAGACCTGGACGCCCAGGAGAAGCAGTGAGTACCGCTGGGGGGAGTACGGAGCGGGGGCGGGGTGCCGAGGCCTCGCCGCCGCCGCCGAAATGGGGGCAATGTCAGAGGACGTCCTGTTTTCAGCCATGGGGGCAGGAGCTGCCCGGGCGTATGGGCTTTGATAGGGATGCTGTCCCGTGGGAGGAGGCGTCCGGGAGCCTCGCAGGGTGTTCTTTGGTGGGGGACAGGGGCCGGGAGCTGGGGTGCACTGCCATGGTGTCCCGTAAGTGGAACCCAGTGTCGCCTTCTGTCTCCGCAGGGCTGAAGAGGAAGACGAGCACCTGGAAAGAACGCTGGAGCAAAACAAAGGCAAAATGACGAAGAAGGAGGAGAAATGTGTCGTCCAGTGATGGTCACTTCACAAGATATTTAATAAACTATCTTTATAGTGAGTGGGGGAGAAAAACACAACTCAGTTACATGAACCGGAAAATGCAGTTATCATTTGGTTCAGAACTGTGTAATGTTAACTTCTAAGGGTTTAAAAAAACCTTCAATGCCTTGTACCAAGTTTATACTGAACTCAAGTTGGTTCTGTCTGTAATTTTATTTTCAATTTGTTTGCTTTTGTCAAACAAGTAAGGTACTACTTTTTATCTTATTTGAGTATCCCAGTTCAAAAACACAGGAATCAACCACCAGAGGAATCAAACATCTGTACTGATCAAAAGTGTTTTTTTTTAATTGAAAATATTTGATCTAATGGCTTTTGACTTTTACTAAAAAAAGCTACTACAAAAACACACCTTGTCAAACTGAGTGCGTTTTACTACCGGAAGGGTTCGTTATAAAAGGTTTTAGGTACAGTTTATGTTTGTTCAAGATTTGTTGTGGTTTTTCAATGTAAGCAGGGTGAGATGCCCAAGCGGAACATAGTGGGAGGTTAAAAGTTTAATTTTATCATTTTAAACAATGTTCTGTAGTTAAAACAGACGGTTTAATTCCGTTTTTATGGTTTTCCATGTGCGAAACCTTTTAAAAGTGGCAATGCTGTATTTGAAAAACCAGCAATGGTTTTAGTTTCTGTTGCTCCGATATAGTTTACCAGACATTTCAAGGAACGCCGTTTTGGACGGTAGGGGAGCGTAAACAAACGGCCATGTTGTATATTATCATGATAGATAAGAGGAATGGCTTGCAGGAAAAATCTGAAAATAAAATCCAGTTAAGAAGAGTGATTATTTATTGCCGTTTGTCCATTCTCCGGTCACATATAAGTGACTAACATCATAACCGTGTACATTTGCTCAATGACTTTTTGTTAATATTTATTGTATACTTTAAAGAGAAATATCATTTCATGTGCAGATATTATGGTTTCACACATCTGGTGCAACTGTCTTTGTGCGAGCAATTACCTGTTTATTTATTCTTGTGTCATACCAGTCCTCAATAAACTCCCAATGCTTTCATACTCCATATGCTTGCTGTCTTTCCGGGTTGACTGATTTCACGCTGAGGTTTATTCAGTCGGTTCAAGCTTCAGAAAAAGTCTATGTACGTTTAAGTCTGAAATAGCCGAAGAAATGTAACGTTTTCATCAACGTAATCATTTGCTCCGTATTTAATTTGTATTTATTGGTTGCACTTAAAAGTACTTCCATCTCTGACTCACTTCTTCGTTAGGAGATAGTGTTGGAAAGAATATCTTATAGCTGATTTGAAGAATTTGTGTGTTACACATTTTTATTTGAAAGTTTTTTTGGACTTTTTTGTTCAACGGTATGTGTATTTTTATGTTGTACCAGTCTCAGTAAAAAGTAAAATCACTTCCAGATCATTTTCGAATAAAGTAAAATAACCGCGCAAAAGAGTCAACAATCGACTATTGGTTCCGAAAGTACCGTGGTCTGCATTTACCGAGTGTGATCCTTTACTTTTTGAAATGTTTATTATTTTGTCAGTGTCAAAATTGGTCTATTACGTAAGCAGATGTAGCTAAAGAATTAATATCCCACAGGCTTTGTGTTGTTTCATATATATTAAATATACACCAACATAAGTTTGTTCTAGAAATATAGGCAGCCACAACTGTGACAGGCCTGTTCGTTTGCCCGAATTCCTTGGCGCTTTATGACGATTTATAAATTAGTGTTTGCAGGTTGTTGTAATTTAGGTTAATGCCGATTACTCATTCCTGAGGGGCAGATTAGAACAAATCGTTTTGGTATGGAACATCTGTTTACCCCCAGACCTTTTATGTCAGGAAAGGTTGCGACGAAGAGCCGCCTCTTAACTGACCGCAGAATGCCCATAGTAGCAGCCCCGTATCTCTGATTAAACTGTGAAAATAAGTTTTGACAGCTGACGTCCTCTCTGGCCTTTTTAATACTTTCAAATTAATTTACTGATCGGTTCTCTGCTTGGGTCCAACTACATATCCGTACGGTGTCCCCTAAGGCGTTTTGGTTTTGTTTTTTTATGACTGTTGTTATCACTGGTGATTTATGTTCCCAATAGACCGCAATTTGTAGTGTTCATGACCGATTACATCCCTTTTTTTTCTTCATTACGGAAACCTCTATTTTCTACTCGTAAATACTGCATCTAACGTTAAGCACTGCTTTATTTTATGTACGTTAAACCTATGCAGGTAACTAACCTGCATGATCTCTTAAACAAGGAACGCCTAAATGGTATTGCTCTTATTTTCTGCATATCAGAAGCTCGTATAGAAAGCATGTTTCTATAAATCTCTTTATTCTGAAGACAAAGGGAGCACTGAATCGAATATATTCTGAATATTGCTTATTTATAAATATTGCATAGCCTAAATATTTTTTGCATTCGGAAGAAAGATTTTATATAATTGCTTGCAAAACAATTTTATATAAATTGTTGAGAGTGAAGCAGGAAGCTTGTTTATAGTAGCTCCCTATTTTTCTCAACTCGTATAAAATTGTTTTTATAGTGTTTTCATAGTCCCAAAATACTCAATAAAAATAAACCGTGTTAGTGTGTGACTTCAAAATCAATTTCATTTTTAAAAACTATTTCGGTGAATATTTTCCGCAATTTTAACGAAGACGGAAATGAAGGAACGCCAGCCCTTACCTGAGTGGTACTCTGCAGAATTGGCTTCCTTCGCAGCGAACGGGAATTACCGGCGTGGAATGAGAGAAAAAGCCAGCGCTGCTAATATTCAGTAAGGGTGTTTTGCAGGAAACGCGCGGGGTAAAATGCCAGCATCGCCGCTAAGCAGAGAGCAGAAATTCCGATCCTTGTGTTCGGCCGGATTAATCTCCTGTGTATTGCGGCTGCAAATACTTTGATGTCTGAAGCCTCACCTCACAGGTGTTGATCAGTAGGATTTCACGAAGCCCCCGTCAATAAATATCCTCCCTTCTTACAAAAAAAAACTACCAAGGGAAGATGTTAGCGATCCTTTTTGCACAGGGTTCTTACGATATCGTATTTTATGCATCATCGTTTTAATAAGGACCGACAACATCCACGACCTGCTCCAATCCTGCCGGCTAAAGAGACAAAACTTTCGCCCCCCCTCCTCTTCGCTACCCTAATCCCGGGCTTTACGAGCTCAGCATTAAGAAAATTCGACTGCAATTTGGGATTAGACAAATACTCTTATTACAAAAGGTTAGTGCTATTTGATATCTTGATACTTAGACCAGGTTGATCACAACCTCTTAAACAGGCATCAGGAATATAAAACAGTAAATCTGCTGGATTGTTAAAGGAATATATCTCTTTTTCAAGTCCGTGTTGCAATTTGTCTGTTTTTAAAGGCACTTCTGCACTGGATTTATACTTCAGAAAAGGATCGGGCTGCAAGTGGATGTGAGAATCTCTTCTTCCTTTACAAATTTTCTTACACGGCGAATTAGGCCTCACTCTAGAAGTTTATTCTTTTAATTTGTTGGTACATGTGGTATGCGCGCACACAGTTTAGTGTATTGGCCTGCGTACAACTTGCGTTAAAACTTTTTCCTGAGGATTTTTATTTTATCCTAAACCTGTAACGGCTTATGGCGGCACTTCTGTTCTTTCAAAAGTGCATGTGTCGATGACTTTTTAGATCTATAGAAGAACCGTGTAAATCCTGCCTTTGATTATATGTCCCATATAGTAAAAAAAAATGTAATTTCGTTGGTCTGGCGGTCACTTGCTTTGAACATTAGCTCGCTTTCAGCTCCGGGCTCAATTAGAATGAGTTGATTTTGTGAGATCAACAAAAGGACCGAGCGAAGCCTTATTAGGGTCCTCAGTGCATCTCACCGACCCTTTGAGAAACGGTTAAGGAAACAGTGCGCCCTCCATGATATTCTGTTACCTTATTTTATTGGCATTTCTTTGGGAACGGGAGGCTTGAAAGGTACTTTCTTTGATTCCAAGGCTCTGATTCTTTCTGGGCTGATTTCATTTATTTTCTGGATCGGCTGGGTTTTTCTTCAATTCTTTTCACATTTCCCCTCTGTGTGTTAGAAGACTGTCCCTATTAAACTTTACGCACACAATTCTGCAATGTAATTCTAAGTGGGGATTAGTTTACTATTAATATTCATGAGATGGGTTACCACAAAAATGAAAATAAATAAAATGGATCATTTAAACAGTTCTGTATTTTGAATCCACATAATATATGAATCTAATAAAATGTAAAGAGTATTAGTCATATCGTCCTAAGACATCCTCATGAAGTCATCTTTATTCTTGTTGTTAGGATTTTTAAGCGTACCGAGCAAAGGGCTACGTTTAGTATTCCATAGTGGGTACATAATTTGAGTTTAAATTATTGAAGATGTTTTATTCGCTCTCACCAGAGCTGATAAAATACTGAACCTCCTCCTACAGCTACACGTAGCCATTTTAAAGAATTATTTGTCAAATACGATGTAGGCTGTTTCTTGGACCACGCGCAGGGGCTTTTATATAGCCCTTAACTGCAAAAATATTTTCTTTTTTTTAGCACAAGCCGATTAATACATTAATTATCCTGTAATAAATACACAGTTTGATACATTAAAAAAACATGCTGCCTATTTTAACAGTGAACATGCTTGGCGCATTCTGTGATTTTCTTTATTTCATGAAAATGGCAGGATATTTAAAATTGGTAAAATGTTTAGGTATATTGAGCAACTAGTCTGAAGGATTGAATTTTACGTTCGATCCAAAAAACTGAACGATGTTTAAAATAGTGTAAAAAATCAATGCGTAATAGCATGTTTGTAATTATTCTAGTTATTTGTTAAAGCATATCGCCTAAAAAACTAAGAGGGTTCACTTCTTCTGTATTATATTTTTTTAGTTTATCTAGTTTCTTTTAACTAAACACATCTGAGTTAATTATTTGACGTTAAAAATGATTTAACACATATTCCGAATATTTCTTTTTCCGTTTTTAATCTGGTCGGTCACCCTGCAGGTTTATGTTGTCGTCGGTCAAGAAAGGAGGGGTTTTCAAGCAGCTTCGAGCACGGAGTGGCCCATTTGGCTGTCTGTTACACGGAGGGCGCCCAGGGATTGGTTGGAGTGGGCGGTTCCGCAGGTGTCCTACGCTCATAGAGGGACAGGGTAGAGAGAAGGTGATCAATCTCCATCCGTCTACATTAGCAATCACCTAAACACAGTGCGAGACACATTCGTGCAGCCAAATGTAATTAGTTTGATTTATTTGGTTTTAAACTCAGAAAACATTCTCTGACTGAAAGAGTGAAATAACTACAGAGCGCGGACGAGACGTCAGTATCGGTACACACCTGCATTTTTAAAATACTTTTTAAAAATTTCTTTTGACTGCTGGCTACTTCTGTTCCCTTAATCGTGTTGCTTTCCTGAATTCTTCCATTGGTGGATATTTCTATATAGACACACCTCTTGATCAGACGGAAAAGGAGGAAAAGAAAGGAAAGGGAAGGAGAAAGATATTAAGGTAAGTCTATACTCGACGCTTTAGATTTTGGCTGTGAAGTTTTTCTCTTTTATTTCTATGCGCGCCGTTCAGCTCAGATTCACTTGCCTTACTGTAAAGCGTAAAACGCCTCACCTTCGAGCATTTCTTGTGAAAAAAGCGCATATTATACGTTGCACAACCGTAAAAATATTTGATAAACACGCACGTTCGTGTGGTCATTTCTTGTGTGTGTTTATGGCAAGTTTAGGGAAAAAAGTTGCAGGGAAACACTTTCGTTCGTGCAAGGCGAAAGTTTTCCGTTCTTACGTCTTTTTAGAGCGCTCTGGAAATATGATCATACACTTATCAATTAATGTTCACTGGAAATTACTGCCGGCAATTTCAAGCAAGATAAAATAAAACGTGTCTAACTTGTAGAGAGCGTGCCTGGATGGGCCTGATTTATATTTTTATTCTTATGGAAATGAATAATTTTGAGCCCGATTGCCCATTAAGTATGTTGAATGTACTTAGTAGATAATTGGAGAGGCGTGTTTTGGTTTTTGTTAATTTATTTTGCTGATAAGACCCTTCTTTAAATGGTCTCCCTGGAGGTCTAATCTAAATTGTAATTGAGTTCATTTGCACGGAGCTCTCGCCTTTTCAATCTGTCCTGCAGAGCTGGAAATGTAGTTTAAGCAGCGTCTAAATACACAGAAAACTCCGGGTTTGCTTTTCCCAGCACGGGGTCAGATAGAATCTTCGTCAAAAGAGGAGGGGAAGTTCCGGCCCTCAGCAAAATAATTTAATTTAGATTTTTTGGGTTGTTTGACACGATGCAATAATAAGGACAGAAACAGCAGTTATACAAAATGAAAATGCGTGTCTCACATTGCGTCAACGAAGTGTCGAGGCTTCATAAATAATCAAAGGGCACGATTTTGTCCGGTAGCCTAGCCTGCTTTTGCTTTCCTCACATTTATCTTTAACATTAACTCCTACTAGCAAAATGTAGGGTCTGATTAGCCATTATAAAGTTCTTTTTATTTTTACTCTCCAGTGCATCATTCAAACTATTGTAAAACGAGTCATTGTCGAACTTTTATGAATGTGTAATTATATTTCATAGCCTAATTTCCTCGGGATGGAACGTTCACACGCATTTGTGTTCCCCTTAGCAATGTTTCAAGAAATGGGCTTAAAAATACCATACCAGTACATTTATCCATGTAACTTTTTAAAATGGGAGCAAGGCTGAAAACTGCAATTAGGCCTACGCGCGTCGATCTATGAAATCACAAACTCACTGGAGTCCGGCGGCCCTCGTACTTCTACAGAGAGAAGTATACATTGCGTGCAAGTTTTACAAGTAACAAAATATTAAAGTTTCAGCACAAGAATAAACTGTACTGCACAGTGTGATTCGGGATGGGAAAGTGTTGTATTAGGTGTAACACAGTCTTGGCAAACAAGGGCTGAAAATGCTAATTTCACATGGTAAGTATTTTGGTTTTCATTATTGAATTTTAATTGATTGTAACAAAAATTGTTACAAGCAATCAAAAGTTTACTCTGATTGAAAAGAAAAGTATGTTCACACAGGTGTTGAATGTTTGAACAACGGCCTTAATAGACTCTTGAACGCGACCTCAATTAAATGCACACGGGTCTCACGAAGACCTCAACAGTAAGACAATTAATAATTGTAAATTCTCACGGTCATAAAATGTATGCATATCAAGAATGACTTGCGTCAGAGGTAGACAGAGGGTTATAGGCTACGAAAGATGTTAATCTTTCACTTACGGCGTATGCAGAAACGACGAGAAACTTCTCATAAATTCTTTAAAATAAATCTGATTTATCTTAAGACGAATCCGGTATTTCAACCCGTTTATTAAATATGACGGAGGGAAAACGAACACTTTTCTATGAATTCTTGACGATTGAACAATTTTGAGCGATTGAACACTTCAATAATTTTCCATGACTCCTGATGTCATTAGGAATAAAAAAATCACACATCAGGCGAATTAATTTTACCGGGCCTTCAAGCAATGTATAATAATAATAATAACAATAAATAATAATAATAAATAATAATAAATAATAATAATTAATAATAACAATAATAAGAGTCCGTCGAAAATCATTTTGATTCTAAACTGGCTATAATTGGAAGGCCAATATTTCACATGGACTCAAGGTTACCGTTTATAGTACATTTCACAGTGACTGCGATGTTTTGAATGTGATGCAGCTGCGAAAGAACCATTCGATAGGCTAATATACGGTATGTCGACACAAATATATACACATGCACAACGGTCTTGTTGCAATCTGAGTACTTTTCTAAACATCGTAAAATCTAGGAATAAAAATAAAGAGGCGTGGTATGAGGGTACTACGGAGGCAAACTAAAATGTAGGCTTTTTGTAAACTTTTCGTTTGGTTGTTCCTTGCATTGGTGTACGTTTAATTTGAACGCATCTATCCTGCCTGTTTATGCTTGAGTTTACTCCTTGAGTCTCATTTAAGGAACGCGGTGCTTTGATAATTATTGCGCCTTTTCTTTGTTTCGTTTTTAGTCCTGCTTTGGTCATTTTTTTTCGTCGAGCTGCAACACCGGGGGAAGTCGAGCTACTGGCCGGATCTGGGGCGACCCGCGACTGCCTCTAGCATGATGTCATACCTCAAACAGCCCCCGTACGGCATGAACGGGCTGGGGCTGAGCGGCGCGGCCATGGACCTGCTGCATCCCTCTGTCGGGTATCCAGGTAAGCACTGCGCGGCGCACCGGGAGCCCGGCATCCTCACTAAATACTCACTTCATTTCGGAGAATGTTTTACTGAAATTGCCAAAATAATACAGCATTGTTTGTTTTATGTAGCCTAGTTACTCTTTTGGAGGCCGTAGGCCACGCTTCACTTGTTTGACGTTCGTTTCTGTTTATGGAAATAAATGCTAGGTTTAAAGGCTTATTATTAAATTCTTTCTGTAGAAAAATTGTATGACTGCACCCATCTATTAAATTTAATATTTTGATTCTCCAGTGACAGAAACGATCGATCTTTTTGAACTTTAAACTTTTTTGTTTTAGTAAATCCTTGTCAGGTACTACAAAACCTTAGGCCTACATGCCAAGTATTCTGGTATTATGAAATATCAATTAAAATATTGTAAGTGTATTGGATAAAAACTGAATATTGCTTAAAATATTTCCCTGTTAAGTTCTATATCTTTTTAAAACTTTTCTGTAATAACAAATATAATCCCATGAAAACACGTATCTCCATATGTTTTTATTGGCCTGTACATCTTATTGCATGAAAATGACTGGATATTTTTTCCCTTCGATTTTGGAGCGTTTTGTAAAATTACCTGGTGCATTATTTGTATTCTGCTTTAGCGACTCCGAGGAAACAGCGTCGGGAAAGGACTACTTTCACCCGCTCTCAGCTGGACATACTGGAGGCGCTCTTTGCCAAGACGCGCTACCCGGACATATTCATGAGAGAAGAGGTGGCCTTGAAAATTAATCTGCCCGAATCCAGAGTTCAGGTATTGTTGTTTATAACATCCAGTTCTGTTTTCCACCGACGTTATCACAGCTAGGCATACACAAAAACGTCTTAACCCTGAATTTCTTGTTATAGACGTATTTCAATCGTGAATGCATAACGAATGCAGTTCAGAAGTCTAGACGCTACTAATTTTCGAGAATCGAATGTGGTTACAGACGAAAACTTCTCCTTGTGCTAAATTTCGTACGCCTGCTTGGAGCTAAACGCGCGTTTACGCAACGTGCTCAGTGGCCCCCTCTTGCGCCGGTTCACTGTAACTTTGTAGAAAAGCGCTACCAGAGCTTCGCTGAAGCTGAGGCGCCTGGAAAACGGGGCTGTTGGGCCTTGCACGTGCGGGTTTTGTAGCAGCCAATGAAAACAGTGGTTAATGCCCCCCGGGTATCGACGGCTTTTAAGTTTAACCGATGTAAAACTCAGAGTCCAAATGACCCACTTAGAATTAGAATTGACTGTTACACAGCAGTGATGTCGCTTACGCGTGATTGCAAATTAAAATGATCCGTTCGTAATCATTTACGTGATATTGTCAAAGCGCGCGGTTTCTTAGTGCTGCAATCAGTATAGGCCTAAATGTTGCTGCGATGGTATATGTTTCATTGATTCAACAAGATTCATCACAGATTACTAATCAAGCCAGAGGTACGGATAGTAATTACTGTGGATAGTGTGTGACCTGCTTGTATACTCTAAAACATATGTTGCCTTCAAATGTACAATAAATGTAATATCAAAAATATTGTTTCAGAACCTAATTAAAAAAAAACAATTACACAGCCTTTTTACAATTCAATCCATTACAATATATAAATAAGGAGACCCACTTCAAACTATTGAATTGCTCCCCTCTGAAGAGAATTGCATGTTATCTGGGTGCCGTTTACAAGGTATGAAATTAAACCCATCATGGAGGAACTGGAGCCTGGACACAAATTAATGTTCGTGGCTGATAATTGGTTATTTGCCTTAATTGCATATTTTTCCCCCATTTCTCATTCACCCTCTGACATATTTAATGGTACCTTATGTGAGGAAAATTGATTCTCCCGTGCAGGTGTGGTTCAAGAACCGGCGGGCCAAGTGTCGGCAGCAGCAGCAGAGTGGGGGCAGCACCAAGGCGCGGCCGGCCAAGAAGAAGTCGTCCCCGACGCGGGAGAGCACGGGGTCGGAGAGCAGCGGCCAGTTCACGCCTCCGGCCGTGTCCAGCGCCGGCTCCTCGTCCAGCTCCAACTCCTCCAGCAACACCACGGGCATCAGCAGCGCCTCTACCTCCATCAGCACCCCGGTGTCGTCCATCTGGAGCCCCGCCTCCATCTCCCCCGGCTCCGCCCCCCCGTCCGTCTCCCTCCCCGAACCCGTGCCCCCCGCCAGCGCCTCCTGCATGCAGCGCTCCGTCCCGTCCGCCGCCGGATCCTCCTACCCCATGTCCTACAACCAGACAGCCGGCTACAGCCAGGGCTACCCGGCCCCGTCTGGCTCGTATTTCGGAGGGGTGGACTGCAGCTCCTACCTGTCCCCCATGCACTCCCACCACCACCCACACCAGCTGAGCCCCATGCCCCCCTCCTCCATGTCGGGACACCCGCACCACCACATCAGCCAGTCCTCAGGGCACCACCACCATCACCACCACCACCACCACCACCAGGCCTACAGCGGGGCTGGCCTGGCCTTCAACTCCTCAGACTGCCTGGATTACAAAGACCAAACTGCCTCCTCTTGGAAACTCAACTTCAACACCACAGACTGCTTGGACTACAAAGACCAGACCTCCTGGAGGTTCCAAGTCTTGTGATTTTCTTTTTTTGATAGTGTGGTGATTGAAAAAAAAAAGTGAACTTCGAAAGATAACATAGTTAGACGTTCACCAACTTCACCTTTTTCAAAAATCCCTTTTAAGAACCAGAAAACAAATAACCAAAAGAAAAGCTATGGACAAGCTTTGCAGTGTTGTTTTTTATCAATGAAGAATTGAAATGAAATGCCCTTGGAAGACCTTAAATTCTGAAAAAGTTTTTAAGCGTCATTTTAACCAAACGCCAATGAGTACCAGTTCCACAGGTCTCCATGGTGTGCTCATGTCTCCTTGTGGCGAGGAATACTCTATCATTCTCTCAAAGGAACTCGGACAACTCAACGCCCTGATTACCTCCATCCCAATCAACTTGTATAACGTTTTCTTTTCTTAAATTTGTTATTTTTAGGACGAAAGAAATTTTAGTCAGCTGCAAAAAGGAGCTGAAATATGTAAATATGTAATTGGGTCAGTTACAGTGACCGCATTTAGTTGGTGTTCCTGGATTTGAAATTGTTTAAATACATTAAAACAAAAACACAACATTTAAAATATTTTCATGCTCTCAAGGCAACCATTTGGCAGTACAAACACGTTCTTTGATAACACGACATTCTTCGTTTCCGTGACTCTCAAAAGTAGAATATTCAAGTGAAATTATGAACATGTATTTCAGTGCCCAAATATAAAAAACGGAAAGCTGAAAATTTAAATTATTATTGGATTTCCATTCAATTTAGTTCTCAGACCGTAGAAATTTAAACTGGTCTAAGAAACTTTAAGTGTTGTCTACAGTGATGCTGAAGACTCGGCTTGCAGCACTTTTGCTTCCGATTAGAGTCACGACCGATTGGAGAGAAATGAACAAGGCTTACAGTTTCAGTATTCCAGTGAAATGTTGAATGTATTCCAGGTGACGCCCTTACATTCTTGTCCATACAATAAAGATCAACTTAACAACGAACTGTTCTTAGTGGTTTTTGAGTGTTTTCCCCCGATGGTATTTAACTCCCTCGTAGCCCACAACCTCCATTTGTAAATAAAAAAAAAACTGAAATTATTTATCTCTAGCCTGTGCTAGAACTCTAACGCATTGCGCGAAACATTTTGTATTAATTTATCACTAAGGCATTCAACACATATTAAAATTGTCGCAGTTTTTTGTTTTTCTTCAAATTCCGTTAGGAACTTTGCTGTAAACTGAAAATTTACGACTAATGGGCAACATTTCCTCTGTTGTTATCTACGAATATTGTTATTTTCCTGTCGGACTGTATCCAGTTCTAGGCACTGGTGGGAAAAGGGAACGAAAATATTCGTTCTGAAGCTTGTTTTGACCGTATTATTCAAATTTAGGTGAAGGCAGTTATTATCCATCTCCTTTTTGTGACGTTAAATGAAGTGACTAAACAATTTTCTTTCGTTTATCGATATTAATCGTTTTTAGTTCAAATTTAAACATTGCAAAACAGACACTTCGGAATATGATTTATGCCTCAAATCATTTGAATGTCTGACGCGTCCTTATGCTCATTGGTATTTTTTATTTTTAGTGTCTTTTCTGCAATTGTAATGCTTTATAAGTTTACACAAATGTAAAATTCGTCTCTCATTTTTCCCCTTACAAAGAAGGGATTCTCCCCGGAGCAGCAGAAACTGTCTTTCTGTTTCTGTAACCGCGGCATTAAGAGCACTCGGCATATTTGTTGCACATCCGAACGCAATTGAATGCGAGAACGTAAAAGCATTATACCGAGTGCATCTCTAATGAGCTGATCTGGAATAACCTGAAAGAATATTACTCCTTCTGATTCGGCAATTAAATAGGTGGAGCCAGGTTAATGGGTCAAATGGAGGGAGCGAGAATATTAGAGGAGAGAGTTTGCTGTCAGGCATTAGCTCATTAAAATGGAAGAAGGTCAGTTTTGCGTGGCAAGGTTGTTTAGAGGTACATGTTCCAACAATGAGCGAATCCTAGGCGCTTTGCCTAAATCTCTGAAAACGTGCGAGGAGAGACCAGTACGCCAGCCCTATTAAACCGAGACGCCCACCAACGGGATGTGAACCAACAATATAGTATTCTGCAGTTGGTGATATTACTGCATTTTAGTGAAAGACAACTCATTTCAGAAACTAATTTTATGAACTCCCAAGAAACGTTTTTTTTTATGTAAAAATATTTGGAGGATTGTGTCAAGGACTACAACGAGCAGCTCATTATTATTCTGAATAATTTAAAGGCTTCTGTGCAATCAGCTCGGTAATCAATAAACGGAACAAATTAAGTCAAAATATTTGCCAAACACAGGGCGATTGCTGTTTCGCATCTTTTTAGATGCTTGTTGAAATGTTTAATTTTGTTTATATTTAGGAAAAATAACTGGACAAATGCGCACGAATTCAATTAACACCAGTCAGTTTTCTTTGTATGTTAATTATTAATTTGTACCAGCTGAATAAATAGGATTGTCTAAACAACCAGCCCACGAGAACATAAAATATGTTTGCTTTACGGTGCTGCCGGCGAGAAACCCGGGACGCTGTCAGCGGGTTGCCGCCGCTTCCAGTTCGTTTACAAACACGACTTAGTTTGGTGGATATACATCTAATAATGTAACCCTGTCTTGCGAATATGTTGAAGTTATAGTGATATAAATCACAAATTTTATTCGGTCATTACCACAGAGATCACTAACAGTTAGTTATCCGGCTTACCGTGGGTATCTCATTATCCATAGCACCGAAACACACCATAGCATAAAATAGTTCGTTCTAATTGCAGGTGTGCTAAATGGATGAATATCAGTAATGAACATCGCTCACTGGTGATGTTTATGACGTGCTAATGTTTAAATTACCGCGTGGCCAATAGTGTTAAGCAGCTCTCTGTGAAAACGTAGGCATATTTAACTTGTTATCTAGTTATCTTGTAAACATTCAAAAATTCTGTTTCAGCTAAGGGTAAAAAAGTCATCTGGTCACGTGGGAAAGATATTATTTTAAAGAAAGTGTTTCGAATATCATTTCACTGAAGGTGCAATTGGATGAAGTCACAAAAATTCTCAGTGTTTGAAGTTGTCTCGATATTCCATTGCACAAAGTCTAAATTCTGGAAATGTAAAGAAATTGTGTCTACAGATGTAGGCTGTTTATGCATAGGCGGCGGAGCGCGTAATCAGCATATATTAGGCTACTTATTACACGAACTTTACAACTAAGCATATAGGTGACGTTCAGGGTTTTGTGCAGAGAAATTTTTGTGATTCTACACATCCAGATTCGTTTGCATTGTTACTGAGGGAGTGTGATATGAGGTGTGTGTGTTGAACTCCGCTTGTTTACCGTTTTAAAATGTATTTTCAAGGGATTTTCATTAAACAAAGTGAAAATGAGAGTAAAAATATTATTGAAAAAACAAAAGAATTACTATAATTATTAAGCAATATAATAAAGAAGTACACCCTACGGTATTTACAGGGACGGAAATCAATCTATTCATAACTCATAACTGAATGTATTTCCAAAGATTCCGGTTACCATATCAAATGCTCTTCTCAGAAGTTTCACTTGATTTGCATACATTTTCTCAAGCATGAATATATGTCCCTGTCTAACCTTCTGCACATAGCGTTCCTAAATAGTGACCACAATGGCCATGTTTATCAGGTGGAAAATTTTCGATGGGGATGTAAATTATAGTTATAATACATGCAGTAATACCTGACTCAGTCACATAAAGCCTTTTGGCCAATCAATCGAATTTGTTGTTAGTTGGAAAAAGCACACCAACGCCAGCGCATAGCCCTGAGTGGGTGATTGGGGGTTTGTGTATACAGGGAAGGGCTTCTTGCGCGACAGCAGACAGAGTAAGAATGCTGGAACATTATTATTGTATTACATGCATCAGGTGCAGCGTATGCCAGGTCAGAAGTAAAATGGCGGCCATGCCTGCTGTCTGCCGGTAGATGCTTATAAACGCCTACAACAAACAGTGCCAGGGCAGAATGGCTTAATTAAGGTGAATAAACATTCTGCTTTGGACCGCTCCTTAAGGAGAGCAGGATGGACTGGTTTTGGGATCAGTCATTCCGAGCTGGCAACCCTGTGAGCGTTCTCCAGCGTGTGCGGTTTCTCTTCCCGCTCCCCGCCAGCGGCGCAGTGCGAGGCTCCTGGGTGGGCGCTGCCTGCTCCATCACCGTGGCTGTGCTGTCCAAACTTCACAAGAACAGCTCCAGGTGATATCTGCAAGGTCACAGGTAAACTTAGCTGTCTGAACTGCTCAGGTGGGGGATGTCTGGTGGACATTATTATGTTTGTAACACTGCGGAACAGTGTAGCCAAGCATGCAGATGGACCTTATGCATAGCTTAGCCATGGAAGGGCATGGCCCATTTGAGCGGTCTGGAGGAGAGGATCACTTTAGCAGTAACCAGTCAATCTATACTTTGGGTATGTTTTTGTATGGTGCCTTTAGGCATCTGTCCATGAGGAATGTTAACATTTGACTTCACCTATGCATTGGCAACGCACTTCATTTGGTTTAGACCACGCCACACACATTGCTTCCCTAGAACGCCAGTCCCTGTGCTGTAACCCTGAGAGAAAAATGACAACTGGCTCACCTTTGGCCTATATGGGTAAAATTACTTCCTTGACTGAATTAAAACCTGTTGATGTTCTGCTCACTGATTTGTCAAGGACGTGAACCGTAAGAGCAATTTCTTTTTGCATGTGCGGATGCGATCTGTATCTGGGTGTGTTTCAGGCCTGGCTGGGTCCTAATGGCAGGAGAGCGGCCTGCAAGCGTGGGCTGACAGAGGCTCACTTCAGGCCGTGTAATCTGGGTTTCCTGCCTGCGAAAGCCAAATGGAAAGCATGTTCGGGCTGCTCCCGTACACTGGCTGCCTGCGTTACTCTGTGTCCTCACACAGCCATGAGGACCATCCCGGCTGAGAGGACCTCCTCAGCAGCACTCACCTGTGCGGAACAGGGTGTGGTTACAGGTAACTGCTGAAATTTCTCCACCTCATGTGTTGTGGGCTTGTCCTTTGTGCTGCACAAATGCAATATTGTCTTATAGTCACAAACTCAGCATTTGCCCATCTCGCATAACTGGAGGGAACTCTGATTTCTCAGATTATCGTTTGTGTTACCGAATCACAAAATCCAAGTTGGTTCCAATTGGTTCAGGTTTATCCCTGTTTATTAAAAGTTAAAAGAGCCATTCCCTTTAACACAGTGAAATATTAATTTCAACTGCAGGGAAGGTAGAGCCAGCATTATACATAAAGCACAAGTTGTCAAATATCAATTGCACATTCTCTGCAATTTTAAATTCAGAATAGGGTTCTGAAAATACACTCTTAGCATATTGTTGTCAAAGAATTTGCCACTTTGGTTAATGGTGCGGGAGATGAATATCAGGTTTGAGTAAAATCCTCATTTGGATACAACACAAACCACCTCTGGTAGATCCACATGAGCTGATTATGAAGCTAACTGAACATAACAATATCAAATGTCACATAGATGCATGTTTTTGCAAAACAGAGTGAAATCTTTGATTTTTTCTCCCATGTGGCCTTTACAGAATCTGCACCCTACTATTGGCGAACGTGTTCTTCTAACTCAATTATATTATGAACAATCTTAACAGGTCTGCTGGAGAATCTCTTCGGCCTGCTGAGTGTTGGTTGGAAGCATCCGCCCCTGAGTTCTGCGCAAAGGTATGGCGTATGACACCAGTGTCATCCTTTCAGAGACCGGAGGGTGCAGAGGTGGCTGCTGCCGACCCATTCTCGCACTATAACACACCGTATTTGTCAAACTCCGACAGGGATATCTCCACACTTTGCTTGCGTGGATGGGTAGGTAATCAAACCTGCAGAACCCTGTTTATTTTTTTTTTTCCCAAAAACTTGCTTAGAGTGTGCAAAGACTCCCTACCACGGTAGTTAATTTGGGTTCAATCGTGATGACGTAACTGAAATCTCGTTTGATGTAAGGTTTTTGAAACAAATTTCATGGAAAAAAATGATCTTACGGTTTTGTAACTGTGCCGGATGCTAAGTATTATCTGAATTAATCAAAATGCCTTCTGACCTCTGTAAAGTTGGGCAACATTTTTGTAATTCCTGTCTTGTTAAAATGTAATGGTGTGATTTAGGATAATACCAACATCTGGTTTTGGTACGTATTTAATGATACCAGATGGTTGGTGTCTACGAAACAGCTGCAGTGATATAATCTGCGCTTTCACAAATCGTACGGATCTTAGTTTTAAGTGGTTCGTAGGACGTGATTTGCCCACTGAAACATTTTAATTTGCTGACAAAAGTGTATCCTTGCCCGCTTACGTCATACTGCCCGTGGAAGTAACGCGACACCAATAACCAGACAAAATTACAGAGATGATGTTGAGTTAAGACATCACAACAGCCACCTTCCGCGCTAATATTACTCACTCGTCACAGTGACTTCTCTGTCCTTCTCAACACTTATCAGGAGTGACGGGCATAGACAGTACAATGTGTTTACAAGAACGGGAGATGAAATGTATAAAACACTCTGTACACCTCCCTCTCTCCGTTGGACTTTACAAACTGACAAACCGATTTTAATGTTTTAGAAGCCATCAGCTTTAGAAAAGGACAAAGAAAAACAAAACCGACAACGCCAAAAAATCCCCCCTGATCTTCTGTCCATTCCAGCATCACTTCTTGTGTATTTTATATGAAAATCCTCTTAGAATGCAAAGTAAATAGATTACGATACAGCGGAGGATTAAGGATCGCTGGGTCCTGTCACAGTAATCCTAAGCATGGACCGTCAACAGTTCTGACACGGCCGTGGCTGCTGTTCAGGAAAACGGCTCCCCTTCTCAAAAGCCGCGTCTACGTTTCTGCCGTGAATAACTCTCACCCGTAATCGCGCAGAAACGGGAAGGAAAATATCTTAATGGCCATGCGGAGTCACCGGTAAAAAGAAAATGTCTGTTTGTCGAGAACAGTTAATTACTTAATTTCACGTTCATGTAAGCACATCCTGTAAAAATGTCAGCTTCAAATATACAGTGGTATAGCAGATTTAAGTAGTTTTCAGTGGTAAGAATGTGCTTCAGTGTGGCTAAAGGAAATGCAAGTAGACATCAATTCATGTTCAAATAATTTTGCTGAATACAACACAACCAGACGAAGAAAAAATGAACTACCATTGGGCAGTGACTTTATTCTACACATACTTCATGTAAAAAATGTACATTTCAAGTAGTAAACAAAACTATGAATCATACAAAACGTTTAAGGTGGGTCATAAACTGATGTGGTCTATAATGAACACCGTCAATTGTATTAAAACAGAGCAGCTGATTTTCATACATTATGATAAACGCCCATGGGCAAAACAGTTTGGCATGCACAGGTGGCATTATAACGGCCCATATGAAGTAAACTATTGTCATTTCATATTTTTAAAAATGAGCCATTATCCCGCCGTCCCGGTATTTATCCTTTTAAAATGACAAAACCGGCTAACCCGAATTTAATTATTCAAAGTCTTGAAATTAATATTGAACTACTTTGAAAGATTTGTAATATGAAACCAACAATATTACATTAGTTAAAATTTACAATTTCGAAAATCAAAAGCAAAAAAAAGTGATGTTTGTTTATACTAAACCAAAATGGACGACTTTCAGAGTTCCGGCTTCTCCAGACACCTGAAAGAAGAGCCACACAAGCATAATAGTGGATTAGGCCTACTTTGTCAAATATACCAAATAAAATAATCTTCAATTTTGCCTCTCCGCTCATTGCAGTCAGGCGGCAGGCACAATAATTTCGTACTGTATTTACGTTTCAGCACTGTGGAGAGAAAATCTATAACTGATTTAAAGTATATAAGTAAATGCTTAATTTATTTACCTGATCGTCATTATCTTCGAGGTTTACTTCTAAAAAAAGAAAGAAAACACATTAGTGTGAAGGCTATTAATTACAGTGCAAATACAGAAAAACGATAAAAACATTACTACGAATAATTAAAACACCCCTCCCCACGCACAGAACACGGGTCTGCGTGGGCGTGATAAGGGAGCGCGCGGGGGATACGGAGGACAGCCCCTCGAGAAGTCACAACCGGCAGATATCTGACATCGCCGATTAAGCCAAGTTTAGATCGCGTACTGGCCCCGGTGATGTGCAACCACGTGAATCTTAAACGTTTAATCTTTTAAAGTTCTTCCTATCTACACCCTTTTTACGACGTAGCCTCACACTTTTAACTACAGACCTACCCTTGCTGTGGAGATTTCCCACACTTCTGTTCGCGATGATACAATTCAACCCGTCAGTGATGCAGATAAACGTGGCACTACTTAACTTCTTGCGTCTTTAACCCAAACAGGTAGCGGTGGCAGTTTGCCTACAATAAGCGCTCAATACGCTACATTGAAATGTAACTTAAAGGTATTCCGTTTTTGTAGAAGATGAATTTGAAAAGAATTCGAGACACTAAATAAGAATCCTGCTCATTCTCGTTTTCCCCAGTCTACTTAATATTCAAACGCTTGACACACGTGTGCAGTTTATCTATCGGACCGTAGACGATCGCAAATTACACGAGAAATGGAACAACTTCTGGGAGTAGACTGTATATATGGATTAAAATAAGTGTCCAAGAAACCAATTTCCCTGTGGGCGAAGCTTACATAGCCTCCATTAAAGCATTAACTTTTGAAATAACTAACAAATCAAATGGCGACTACCATAATAATGTATACACTCAAGTTATGTGAAAACGAAGACATTTTATGAACTCTTACTATAGCTATTAATTCTAAATATAATAGCCCTGAAGGTTTATTTGAATTCAAAATGTTACAATTCGTTCCAGCGTCGCATCACAAATCCTCACTAACCTAAATGCTAAAATGAACATTCAGTTACAGCCGGTAGAAACACCTGTATAATGCTTTAAACTGGTGTGAGACAGATGCTTGCAATGAATGAAACGTTTGTCACCATACTGGATTCTCCGTGGTGACCTGTCCGAAAGGCAGAAAATGGGACGCGTTGCGTTGTTCTGATTGGATAAGCGGTATCATTAGCTCCGCCCGCACCGGCAGGTGGCTTTCAGAGGGTTCACACGCAGCCTATTTGCGCCATTGCAATGCCTTCGAATTCAATCTGTCCAAGTGAACATCCATTAATTTTGGATGTGTCATGACAGTTAGAACATCCGTGCACATTTTGGACATCTTTATATTTAATCAGGCCTTGGCCCTGATAGAGCCCTGTCCGGGACCCACCTGTCTGCCTCCAGTCCCAGGTCTGGTCACTCGGTACCGTCCTGGAAAAGACCTCCTCTGCCGCCCTGCTCAGCTGGCCTCCTCCAGCAGCACTGAAGACCACAGAATGGAAACACACTCACCAATCAATGCGCAGAACACAACCGTCACCCCAAACTCTCAACCAGCCGTGAGCCGCATGGTGCTCCTGCCTACATGCTGTGTGTTGGGATGCACAGCAAGCCTACAGTAGCGCAGATTTTACTGAGAAATGAGAAAAAACACTGAAGAGGGACAGCATGACAGCATGAGCCGGGAAATGGGGACGTGTGGCCGGGTTTTATCAGGATGCACTAGAGTCAGAGAAACACAAAATGCAGGAGACTCCAAGGAAGCATGAATCTAGGTGCCAACTCCACTGGACCACTGCATTTTCTTGGCAGTGCATGGATGTAATTTCAGTCTAATAAAACATGCCAGCTTTTCCAGATATTCCAACATTTTCCCCAAAAAAGCCCACAGACATTCCAGCACATATAATACCAGCAATGAAAGAGTAATCATGTTGAACTATAATGTAGCATGGTATTTTCTGTAAAGAGTAAAACTTTGCATAACTTTCAATGGTATAGGTATGAGCTATATGCTTTAGGTGACATTTTTAAAGTAAACAACAGCATATTAGAGCAATGTTACATGCATGTAACATCATTTACCTCTGTATTAATGCACTTAAAGATTAATAAGTAGTCACAGAACATTGCAACATTTTATATGAATTGATCAAAGTGCACCATTTTGATCTATTAATTTAAGTGATGGACCTATTATGACAGTAGACTTGGACTGCAGATCTCTACTGGCAGATCTGCAGCCTTCTGCTAAAAAAGACAGATACTATACATGCACCTCAAGACGGGACCCACTGTTCATCACTCAACTTTATTTTTGGAAGGAGGCTTCATGCACGAGAAGCAGTCCTTCACCCAGTGAGCCAACAGCGGCCTTCCAGCACCCACACGGGGCGAAACGCCCGCTTGGTAAACAGAATGCCACGGGATTCTCAGAGCTGTGCGAACGAGGGGGGGTGGGGAGGTGGGGGGCAGCATTAGTTGAATATATTGGGATGTTTCCCAGATCTGAGCCCCCTTTTTCCCGCTCCCTGTACAGTAGGGCTTTATGCGCGCCACAGTGAAGCCACAAAACAATTGTCCTCATCTTGAGCTTTGTGGGAGCCAGCACAGTGTGGAAACAATGCCCCATCTCCATCTCTCTAAGCCTTATTGGCTCAACATAAGAAACAATGAAACTTCTTCTGAGACCAGATTAGGTTGCTTAAATAAAATAAAAAAAAGTAAAAAAAAAAAAAAAAACGGGGGGAAAAAACTGGATGGGATTGCCTTTCTTTCAGCTGCCATTATCTCTCCTAAAGCATCTTGATCAGCTTTCTTACATACTGTCTCTAACGCTGAGAGGACCTGTAAACTGGGCTTTTGGCAGCCAAATTGCCATAACCCTCTTACTTTATGTTCTAAAAAGAGCTTATGTCTGTCCATCCTCTTTGGGCTGTGCCTGTTTAAATTGGCCGATACGGGGAGGATTTGAGATAGATCGCAGGGGCTTAGAGGAAGATGTAGTTGCCACAGAGCCGCCAGTTGTACAGTCAACAACCATGAAAAGCCTATAAGGATAAAAGAACAAGACCATTTTTATCTAATACATACAAATCCACATAAATACTCAGTGTGTTAGTGGGGAGAAAAACTATACACCCCCCCCCACTCCGCCTGAACTGAGGCAGATCAAGGCTTCTGCACATTTGGCTGGAGTGCTTAGACACCCTGTTCCTGACGCGCTTTCATGTTTGAAGTGTGCACACATAAAGACGCCCTGATTACTCCACTCAGGAGACTCGGGGCAGAGGAATTATCCCATGTTCTCAACTGCTGTGGTTTTCAAATGAGCGCAGATTGTTTTCAGACCTGCTCAAACGCCAGCTACACGCACTCCACACATACAGTTATCTCATCTGAGTAAAACAATGCACGTGCATGTCGACATATCCAAACCAAAGGGACAAAGGCAAGTGTGTGCTTTGAATATGGTCACGCATGGGCACGCTGGCATGATCACAGACATGTTACATGTTAAGTGACTGCATACAGTCCTGCAGAGACGCAAGCGCTTGCACAATCCCGGAGCCGCACTCACCGTGAAGCCAGGCCGTCCTGGGACCGGCTGGAGGACGGGGTGTGACCGGTCCCGTCGCCGGGCCGAGGCTGAGCCCTCCACCCCACCTGCTCGTCCCACCGTCTTCCTGTCCGTCTGTCCAGCGGGGCGGGGTCTGGGGCGGGGTCGCACGTGTCGCTCCACTGCGGCTCTCCTGGTGCAGACACACCTCACAGTCAGGGGGCGCACTGCCTCACAAACTCCGCCAGCGAGGCAAGAGGACAGCAGGAACCCTCCCTCCTGAAGGACTGAAGTTAACAGGCTTTTCACACGGAAAAGAGGAGGGGAGGGAGGGGGAGAGATAAACCTTTTCTGCTCTGCAGTAGCAGCACAGCCCTGGAGCCATGCCTGCCAACGCGAGGAGGAAGAGGCCTCAGAACACGCGTGTGTTTGGTGTTCCTCACGGATAAACACGCTCAGAGGAGCCCTGTCCTGCATTCTTCCCTCCGCTGCTCATCACTGTGCTGTATCTATCCAAATCAGCACCTGCCAGCTAGTCATTTAAAGGCAATGTTGTTTAAAGGGTCTGTGTCACTCTCTGTGTTTGACACAAGGAAAGGTAGAAAAGAACGCACAATAACGCACAAGAACTGAACACAAAATATGAAGAATAAGACATTTCGTGCTGCTTCAGTTCACCAATTTTCTAATTAACCAATCTAACACTGGGCAGCAGTGTGGTGTAGTGGTAAGGAGCATTAGTGTGATGTAGCGGTAAGGAGCAGGGCAGCAGTGTGGTGTAGCGGTAAGGAGCAGGGCTCATAACTCCAATATCCAGCAGTTTAAATGGATAACATGTAAGAACTGTAATCTATGCGAGTTGCTCTGGATAAGAGATTTTGCTAGGTAACTTGCAAAGGAATGCTTTGACAGCTGCATTTCACATTTTTTACCACTTATGTTTTAGAGAGTCATGAATGATTTTCAACAAACAGTTCTGAGCATGTCATTCTCCTGTCCAGCCACCTACTCCAGCAGTAACAGCAGCTCATGATCACGGCTACAGTAATGAAAGTCAAAGTCAGGAGCAGGCTGTAAGTCGGTTAGTCTGTATGCCTGTATGTACTAATGAATGAATGAATGTTTGTATGCCAAGGCAGGCTTTTCACTCCACTCATCCTCCATATTTCCGGTTGTCTGCTAGACAACCTCCATTTACAAGGACAAAAGCAAAACTGAACAATACTACAATACTCAAGTGGCATACATGTATATATGTGTGTGTGTGTGTGTGTGTTTGTATGCGTATGTATTATTTATGTAGGTGTGCCGGAGTGAACATGTGTGTGAATTGTATGCATGTACTGTATAGGTGTTGTGCACCTGCATGGATCTGTAATTGTTTCCATGTGCACTCATGTCAGTGATTGTATGAATATATGTATGATTGTGTGCATATATAAATGCATATGTGTGTGTTTGTGTGAGAGTGTTTGTGCATGAGAGAGAGAGTGTGTGTGTGTGTGTGTGTGTGTGTGTGTGTGTGTGTGTGTGTGTGTGTGTGTGTGTGTGTGTGTGTATGTGTACGCGCGTGTGTGCATGAGAGTGTGTGTGGGTGTTTGTGTGAGTGTGTGTTAGAGTGTGAGTGTGTGCGTGTGTGTGTGTGTGTGTGTATGAGTGTGTGTGCGCATGCATTCACACTCTGTGTGTTTTTAATGAGAAAGCTGAGAGAGTAAATAAAAGTCCTCTTGTTGATCAGCCCGGTGCCAGTGAAGCACTCACCTCGAGGTCGACCCGGTAAACAACACTCCTCTGTTTCACTCACTGCACACACAACTGATGCTCACTGCCTATTTATGACCTGGGGTTTTCACCTCTAAAATATTCTCTGTCAAAAGTGTGATTTCTGATTAGCCCACCGCTCGCTAGCCTTATACGCTGTGTCAGTTAAGAGAGGTTTATTGATCTGAATTGGGAAGCACTGATGCGAAGCAGCCGAGCCCATATCAGAAGGACAGCTGCCTAGAGGAGGCGAGCTGTTACCATGTCTTCCACAAGGTAATACCCAGGCAATCAAATATAATTGCTACATTTTAACTATTAGCATCTATAAAGTGCTCCCAAGAAGACCGGGGCTGCAGCGGAGCCGGCTCGCTCCCCCTCCTCTCCTCTCCCTCCTCCGTCTCTCGTGTGCCCCTGTCCAAGGATAGGAGCCGCTCCAGGTGAAAGGAGGAAAGTGGAAATCATCAAGGACATAATTAAGAGGCTTACGAGCCGAGTGCACACCCGCCGGCTCCCAGGAGTGCCTCCCGGTTTTAACCTCTGTGCGAGGAGTTAAACACCTCGCTTTCACCCCTCCCTGCCCGGACGGCGCTGAGAAGCAGGGAGAGTTACCCAGCACCATCACCAGGCCGCAGCCATTTTCCTCCAAACTGAACTGAGGAGAACTGGACTTCCTGTATGATATATAAGGCTGCCTTATTCAACAGGTAAACACCTGAAGACTGAAAACATGAAAAAGGGTGACCTTATGTTTGCTGATGAAAATAGCAGCATTATATTTTATAGAAAATGCATGTCATATTTTATGAACACACCTTTTCACTTCTGATCAAAACTTCTTCATTTGGAGTGACAGCAATAGATTAAACATGTCAGAAAAACATGTCTGCAGCTGAAACAAACATAAAAGCAACAGAGCAAAGCTAGTAAATACAGCAACTAATTGTCAGAAACCACAAAGTGATTTAAAAGGCACTTAGGGTGTCTCTGTGAGAACATAAAGCCGTGTTTAAGAGGTTGGTTGGATGTACAAAGCGTTCATAAATTGGCTTTCTAAAAGCCATTGATCTGGTGTGTGCGTGGTGCATCCGGCGCGGCACTCTCCCTGGGGTTCATTATTTAATACTTTTCTGCATTTTCCAGAAAGCTTAAAATTACACTCAAGCCCGAATTAGACACGCATGTTAAATGATAACTGTAAGGTGAACTAATGATAATTTTTCGCCCAACAATGGCTTTGGAAGGGAAGCCTCTCACTGACCCCTTTCCACTGGCGCGGACTCAATCCGTTTAAAAGGTCTGCTTCCCCAGTGAAGCTCACGGCATATCCCCGTCCAAACCAGCACAAACCAGCGAGGCTTCACCCCGGCTGGTTCTACAGTCATGTCTAAGCAAAGTTTTACAGGAAAAAAAGCTTTGTTTAAAGGAAGAGAAGAGCTTTTATTTCCTTTCTTCAAATGTTCCGATCTCTGCGTTTTCTTACCTGGTCCGGTTGTTATGGATTCCGCATCGATTTCATTAGCCCTCTTCCTCGCCACATCAGCCAGCACCAATTCCCCCTTATCGCACGCTACGTAATGGATGTCCTTTGAAGGTAAAGCAAAATAAGAGTTTAATCTAAAATGAATCTAGGCTCCAATGACAATAGCCCATTTTTTTTGTTGTGGCGTGTAAAAAAAAAAAAAAAAAAAAGATGAAATAACCTGTTTGAAGTTGACATCAGACAGCCCCAGATGAAATGCTCAAAACTTTAATTCAGTCACGTTTCTTTCCCCCAACCTTACCAACCTCCTCTCCTGATTTTATCTTGACGTTTAAAAAAAACTGAGGAATGCACAGAGGAATCTTTGTCACCTTACAGAAACTGCACAAACCCTCTTGATGGTGGAAATAATCCCTCACAGTTTCATTACAATCTAAGAAAATGCAAAGAACAGTGGTGACATTACACTGTGCGTGTCCTTGGCTCCAGTATTTAACACCACATCCATTCAGTTTATTTATTACAACTAACATCTTCTGGGCTCAGGTACAGTACGAAGTAAGCCAGAAAGGTAGTGAAGCTTTCATCAGATCAGGAAAGTGTCTCCACTGCAACACATGATGTTACGTCCAGCACTACTGGGATTGGAACTTTGAACGGAACCTTGACCCACACCTGGGCCTGGCACTGTTCCAAACACCAAACATCAGACACCTCATTTTAGGAGCCATATGTAAAAACTAATGCATCATTTGTGGGTGCATGATTCAACAGTGGAAATGGATGAGTAAGGACAAAAGTAGATGTGTAACAAAATAAGTATAAATAGTTATTTCATAATGCATCAAGTTGTCATGCCTTGTGCCCCACAAGCCTTTCACTGCAGCCAGCAGCATGTGCTGATCTCAGAGCGGACCCCCCCCCCCGACACTGGGGGTGTCATCAGGGTGGGGCGCTGCACTGTCGCCCCATTTTGGTGTCCGGAAGTAAAAAAAAAAAAATTGGTCAAAAGTTCAGAGAGTGTGTAAGAAAGAAAGGAGAGGATGGAGTAGAGGAAAAGTCAGACATTCTCAGAAGAATGAGAGGAACAAAAGCGATGAGTCATACAGGTTAAAGGGGGAACACTGGGGAAGGCAGAGAGAAAGCTCTGGAATATATCAGGAGTGAATATGGGGACCTGGGGCAGTTCGGTTCATTCTGCTGGCAGTCTGAGCCAGACACTTCAGAGAGAGAGAGAGAATCAGAGGATTGAGAGGGGACAGCCCTAATGCAGCACATAAACCATCTGATATTACACCTCTTATTCACGGATACTCACACGCCACACAGGATACGAGCTAATCTTATTTATTTAAGGGCTTTAAAGGCTCCAAATCCCAGTCTAAATCGGCTGATAAATCTGCTTTTTTACCATTATTTGGGTGGAGGGATACAAAAATAAATAATAAAGGAAAGCCCAGCTGGGATGATATTTGGGTTCCAGTGAAATGAATTAAAAATGTCAGCACTGATGGAGTGCACACAAGGTGGCTGTGTCTGAGGGCACTCAACTGTGCATGCACACAGACAAACACACACACACACGCGCGCGCAAACCCACATACATGTAAACCCACATACATGTTGAGGATTTAAAAGCATCAGTTACTTAACACAGTAAACAACTAACGTTTCGGATTCTCCTCTCAGAATGTGAGGAAACATTAATCTGGATTTCGTGGCAGTTCCCCTGCTCACACATGCTTCGATTTACCGTCAGACCGAACGACGATGGGGAGAAAAGAGAATGCACAAGAACCACTAACGAACAAAGTGACGATTTCATTAAGCAATCGGAATTCTTATTTGATTACACATCACATCACAGCACATAGACACAGTGGTTGCTGACGAATGACCTAATTGGATATATTATCTGGTTGCTATCAAAGGGTAATTAGAGCTATAGAATGTCATCATTATGCAAAACACTCAGACAAACGAGCACCCATGGTACCCCCATTCCTCCAGCCCCAAACCCCCTCCCCGTACCAAAGTGTTTCCTTTGACAAAAGCTCTTTTTTGGATTTTGTATTGTTTCTTTGAAAACAATGGAGCTGGTGGGGGAGTGCCATGCCGGGCGGCTCGCGGGGGACTCCGCCTGACCCCGCGCGGCATTGAGGGGGCGAGATCTGACAGAACAAGGGGCCCACATGCGGGTTCCCCGGGCCCGTGGTGCTCGCCCCCTTTTTCAGCGGGCAGGTTAATTTAACTTCTGTAGCTAATTAAAAGGGAGGGCAGCTCGTGAGGTGAAACGTCAATGCCTTCGGCTGCCGCTCACTGCTCTCTTTGTTGTTTTAAAAGTGGCTGTGGGAGCGTTCATAATTTGTCACTTTCTTTTTTTTTTCCTACCCACTCTCTCTTTTTTTCTCTCATGTCTCTTAAGTGACAAAACCAGGCACTTTCCTCTCTCTCCCTCTCTGTCTCTCCCCCTTCTCTCTCCTTCACACTCTCTCCCTCTCCTTCTTTCTCTCCTTCACTCTCTCCCCCGTCCTTCTCTCTCTCTCTTCCCTTCCTCTCTCTCTCCTTCTCTTTCCCTCTCCCCCCTCCTCTCTCACTCACACTCTCTCCCTCTCCCTCTTTCTCTCCTTCACTCTCTCCCCCTGTCCTTCTCTCTCTCTCTCTCTCTCTCTTCCCTTCCTCTCTCTCCTTCTCTTTCCCTCACTCTCTATCTCTCTTTCTCTCCCCCTGTCCCTCTCTCCCCCTGTCTCTCTCTCTCCCTCTCTCTCTCTCTCTCTCTCCCCCGTCCCTCTCTCTCTCTCTCTCCCTCTCTCTCTCCCCCTGTCCCTCTCTCTCTCTCTCTCTCTCTCTCTCTCTCTCTCTCTCTCCCCCTCTCTGTCCCTCTCTCCCCCGTCTCTCTCCCCCTGTCCCTCTCTCTCTCTCTCCCTCTCTCCCTCCCCCTGTCCCTCTCTCTCTCTCTCTCTCTCCCTCTCTCTCTCTCTCCCCCTCTCTCTCTCTCTCTCTCTCTCCCTCTCTCTCTCTCCCCCTGTCCCTCTCTCTCTCTCTCTCTCCCCTGTCTCCCTCTCTCCCCTGTCTCTCTCTCTCTCTCTCTCCCTCTCTCCCCCTCTCTGTCCCTCTCTCCCCCTGTCCCTCTCTCCCTCTCTCTCTCTCTCTCTCTCTCTCTCTCTCTCTCTCCCTTTTCAAGGTCCACAGCCCCAGCCCCTCCTTTTCAATTCGGGGTCTCAGCGGCGGTACTTAGAGGGGAATGAATTGGAACGGCTGCCATCAGAGTGATTGAAGGAGAAAAAGCCCCCGGAGTGAGCCTAAATGGGGGGGTGTTGGTTGAGCATGGAGTAGGGGGGCCCAGCAAGGTTCGGATGTACCATTTACCTCAGAATGAGCGAGAGAGTGAGAGAAGCGGAGAAGAAAAGACTGTGCTGAGGCCAGGAGAGGCATGAAAAGACAACCCCCCACACACAGCCACTGTTCCTGGGTTTTACAGGGGCGAAGCTGTACCCCTCACAGGGTCTGACGCTCACGGGGCAAAACAGCGACCAAACGCAACAGCCCGAGGGGACAGAGCATTTCAGATACCAGGAAATAACAGGCAGATGATACAGGAAATGTGCCAACATGAGTTTCCACAGCTCTTATGTTACGGGACTAAACCCAAAGTCCATCCTGGTAGTCTGGGTGAGCTCTGTATGGAGCTGGCAGATACATATTCACTAAACGAGATCTACTCACCATGAACAGGTCTCTTGCTCCTATGTCTACTGCAAGCAGAAATGCCTTTTCAAATCGCTGGTACCTGACAAGAGAGAATTTAAAAAGCAATTACTTCAGCATCTCCTTGTGGTCTTTTATTACATTTGCAGGGATTCATAAAGACGAGCATTATGCACCCACTTTTTATAGATACAAAAACATACTGTGGTGATTTTGCTTTTGGTTAAATTCATTTCAAGGCAATGAAACAGCAGTTAAAATAGTGTCATTAAAGAGAAAACCAAAATCTCTAAGTGCCACATTCAACCCACACTGATCTGAGAGACTTAAGAACAAAGTCCTCCACACAACTTTTTACAGTTTACCATTGGTAAACACTGCTTCTTATACTGGAAAAGTGATGTTTTTATGTATTCATATGCATTTTTGTAGAGTACAGAAAAAAGAATATCAAACACAACTGAAAAGACACGGTGTAATCCAAAAAAACGACAGAAATGGCACCAGCATGCCTAAATACACACTCACCCACACACGCACACACACACTTTATAATAATTGACAGTTGCAGCCACTTTCCTCAAAACAGATTAGAGTGGAGAGACTGAATATCGCTTCAAAACAAGCAACCCAACTTTTACTCTGTGCAGCCAACATGAAACAAACAAACAAAACAAAGAAAATACAATTCGCATTTCATGTTGATGCGGACAAGAATGCAGGTGGGCGATAAGAATAGTGGCTTTAACTCCTGTCTAAGTCTCCGAGCCTGAAACTGTATCTGAATGCGTCTCAGAACATAAGCGGTAAGTACAGCCAGAAGAAAGAACAAGACTGCCGTTTAAAGACGTGAGGCTTTAATATAATAAAGAGTTGGAGCTTTAAAAGAGAAAGCTTCTTCTGAGAACATAGCTGCTGGAGAACATGGAGAACGCTTGCACACACAGAGGTGTTTTGAAGGCAGGAAAATTTGAAGGAAGCTTTGGATCAGTGAATAATTACAGTGTAAATCCTGAACTCGTACAGACGGATTAATAGTGCTGACTCTATGCGACGTTATTAGCACTGATCAAAAAGATTAACATTTGTTTTACCAACAAAATAATCCCATTTTGTATTTAATTAATCATTCATTTTATGTTGTTTTTGCCATTTTTAAAGCATATAAAGATAACAATATATGACGGTGAAATTCCTGGCCATTTGCAGGTCCCATGTTTTCATCAGTCTGCCAGGATGGGAACGGTCTGTTGGTGATTATTGGGGTGGACTGGGGTGATTACCCTCCAATAAATGGTGCGATGCTTATTTCCTTTTATTGGGAAAAGGGAAAATATTGCCTTCGTAGAAGCATAGGAGACCAATGAGCTGCGAATTGTGTTGCTGATGTCCTTGGTAGTTGTATGAGTGAGTGAGTGTGCATACGCGTGTGTGTGTGTGTGTGTGTGTGTGTGTGTGTGCGTGTGTCTGCGTGCGTGTGTGTGTGTGTGTGTGTGTGTGTGTGTGTGTGTGTGTGTGTGTGTGTGTGTGTGTGTGTGCGTATGTGCGTGTGTGTGTATGGTGCCTACCTGAGCAGGTGGTGGAAGAACCTGCGGGCGTACTTGCTGATGGGGTCTCGGTACTCCAGCACCACGGTGTCGGAGAGGGGTCGGGACGGGGCGTAGAACATCCCCAGGGCGGCCTCCAGCTGGGCTGAGAGGGGACACAGAACCGGCCGAGGTGAGCGGTCAGCGGTAAACCAGCACTCTGAGTCACCCACTCCATCCCACGGGCACCAGGTCAAAGCTGAAGGGTTTGGCCAAAGCAGGAGCCCAGTATGGAACAGGCCACTCATTCAGAGCTCTCTCTCTCCACATCAGACCCCAAAAAACCAGATCAGGAAGCTCTTACCGGCCAGCTAACTGTCTCAGAACTGGAGCAGAGCTCTCATTTCGCGTTATGAGTAACAAACTCACCTGAGCCTACCCTGCACAGTATTTACATCATAAAGACCATTTTAATAGCAGAGGAAGTGTAGTATGCTCAGGCAGAGTGTGAATTGTCATTTTTTTCTAAAATGTGCAGATAAAAACAGTAATGACAGGAATATTCAAGGTTGAAAATATTGGTCTCTGCAAATTTTCATGTTGTCTAAAGTTCGGCCTCACTTCCTGTGAATCCTAGAATGTCTGGCACTCTTCCTGCTTCTTTCCATGAAGCTTTTGTTCCAGCCACCCATGTAACCACTCTGCATCTGGTCTGGGCCTTATCTAAGAGTAATAACAAATGTACATGCAAATAGCTCAGCTGATTGAATTCAGATCTGTCTAGCTACTAAAGTTGCAATGCTTGAATTAACTCTCCAAATGATGGAATCAAGAAAGCAGCAACCATCACCATAATTAATATCTCACTGTAGTGTGAAAATAAGTAGTTTTTTTTCAGCTTGGGCTGTATGTGTTGCAATTTGAGGAATTAGTATGCAACATTTTATGATTTATGATTGTGTGTTTCTGCCATCACTGTGGGTCAAAAATGATCAGCCACAGTTAGCCACAGAACAGCAAACCCATGGTGGCATGGTGGTTAATGTAAATCTGAACACAAATTTACCTTTGTGAAATTTTTCATTTTTTCATTTTTTTTCATTTTTCAAAAGTTATTGTAATCTGTGTGTCTACAGATAGATGAAACCGAAAATGCAAAATTGTATACATAGCAAAAGAAATCAATCAATATCTGAATTAAAAAGTAAATGAGTTCTACATTCCACCATGGTAATATTTATGTTTTACTTGAAACATGGTTTAAAATAGCCTTTTGCCATTAAATTTTAGTTGTATTCATACACTATTTAAACCATAATACCAAACATTAGTTTTGAAACCACTGCAAACCACTGTAAAATAAATGACAATGAGCCACATTAATGTACATTCAGGTCCTGCAGATAAACAGGCAGAGCTTCTGTTTACAGAAGCTGCTTTTACAGGTGACAGTAAAAACATATTTCACAATCCGCGATAAAGAATTACACTGCACTAAAACTTCGCAGCAGTAGAGCCATGAACTACACTAAAGCACTGATCACAGAGAGAGGGAAGGCCAATCACACAAGGCACTTGACCCATCTGTGAGAGAGAGCCTTGAGGCAACGCAGAAGCTTCAAGTGTATTCTGAGCTATCAGAGACTGGGAGTCCATTCTGGGTCACTCCGAGCAATAAGCACCTGTCACCGCTCTATACCCCATTCAGACTCAATGTCACTCAACTAAACAATGACGTTACTGCAAAACCAGGCTGTAAATGGAACTTGTCACCAAACTGAATTAAAAAAAAAAAGACCATTAACTGATTGTCATCGCACTGAAAGGAGCAACGGATGGAACTTTGTGAAACATCTCAAAGTGTTAGAAGCCCTCAAACCGGTTCCCGCTCTGTAATAAAGGTTCAGGGACCGCAGCCAATCAGAGCTGGCGCAGCAAGCTCAAACGAAGACGCGAGGTAATTATAAGACGGCGTGGAGCTGGCAGCAGGGACGGCGGACGCGGGCGGACGCGGGAGGCCCCACCTTCTCGCTCAGCGTTGAGCTCCAGCCGCAGCAGGTGGTCAGCAATGGCGGTCAGGGCTCGGTAGCACTCTGCTCCCATGGTGCTCCAGTCCATGGCTCCCAGCAGGCCCAGGGACTCCTCCACCTCCCCGCACCGCAGCCGCTGCTGAATCAGCTCCACCGGGCCCAGCTGACCCCCGTTCAGTGCCCCTGGATCAGTGGAGAGAGGAGGAGAGAGACAGACATTACATGTATTACATTATTACATTACTGTCATTTAGCAGATGCTCTTTTGCAGAGCGACTTACATGGGTTACAATTTTATCCATTTATGAAGCACAATATTTACTGAGGCAAGTGTGGGTTAAGTACCTTGCCCAAAGGTACAGTTGCGGTGCCCCAACCAGGGAATAAAACCCGCAACCTTTCGATTACGAGCCCTGCTCCTCACCATGCCACACTGCTGATGCACACATTATGTTATTTGCTGCTGGTACAGTCATGCTCCTGCATCCACACCACCCTGCTCCTCTCTCCTGCTTGCTGGCTGAAGCAGAGTGACACAGGGCTTGCTTAGTGCTTTGAAAAAGGCCTCCTGGGAAATCTGGGTGTGCTGGTGGTGGCGTTGGTGGGCCGTTAGGGGGCAGTCTTTCCCCCATACCAAAAAGGAGACCAATGCCCGTGGGCAGAGGCGGGAACACCTCACTGCGGGAGACGCTCTCTTTCAGATGAGACGTTAAGCCAAGGTCATTAAAGACCCCCTGGCACTTACCACACACACACCGGGGGGTTCCCCAATGTGCTCACCAAAGACCCAATCAGGCTCCTTCAGTCTGGCCACCTCATAATCCCCCATCTGACCTGCCTACATAATTCCATCCGTCTCCACCCCACACTGACGGGAGGTGAGCGCTCTGGCACAAAATGGCCGCCGTGTGTCGCCTAGGTGGACGGGACACGTCTGAGAGTGACTGAGGTGAGTCACCGCGCTCACTCTTAACTGTAAAACGCTTTGAGATAATCAAAAAAAGCACTATATAAATGCAGTTCAACCTCAGAGACCTGCTCCTTACAAGAGCACTGCCTCAGTGTCACTCATTAAAATGGCAAACAGGTAAGACGCAGGGCAGGCAGTTACAGGTGCCACGATTAATAACCTGTTTCAGCAGCGCTGTGCCACCCTGCCAACCGCATCTACTTTGAAAGCCCTGCGGTGACAGGAAATAAGGTTGCATCATTTCCTGCCTCGGGCTTTCAAAGTCACTCTCTGTAGACTTGACACAGACACCTCTGCACTGAAATGATTTTAATTATTCCAGATGCAAAGTGGGAGGTTTGCCACACAAACCAGCTTAGCAGGAACTGGGGCCCCGGTGAAACCTACTCATTTTCTCCTCGGCTTTCAGAGCCACGCTTCTCAACTGTCACATAACATTCCAGTGATCACACGATCACATTTCTTATGCGTTGGCAGGTCAGAATGATAAACTGATTTCCAAAAAAAGTTGTCCTTTTTGTCCATTGGTCCTGTGTGTGGTCCTGTTGTGGTGTGATGGGAGCCGGTTTGGTGCGGTTTGGTGCGGTTTGGTAACGCCGCGGCTCTTTTGGCAGGCCGCTGTATTTCCGTGACGCTGCAGACAGCGGTAGAGTGCCGGAGCTGTGATCACGAAGCCCCACAGTCACCTGAGGCAGGTGACACCTCCGCTGCCGGAACGCCAACAATGACAGCAGTTAATTATTCAGCACTCTGCTAATCCCGAAGTATTGAATCACCCCCAGCAGAAAGACATAATCAATGGGAAGGAGCCTAACCTCCTCATTCCACAGCAGGAACTAAAGCTGTCAGAAAACACCTGAAGAGAAAACCAGCAATGGCAGCAGCCGTAACAAACATCACACACACACAAACTGTCATACACACACACGCACACACATACATGCACACCCACACACCCACTGCATGCACGCACGCATATACATACACACTCTTACGCACACACATACTCGCATGTATGCACACCCACACACACATACCACACATGTGCAGACACACACACACACACACACACACACACTCTCATGCAGATCAGGCACACGTACATATGTACACACACACACACACACACACACACACACACAAGCACCTCCCTGGCCTAGGCCTGTTTTTGGGGCCCCTGGCCTGTCTCTCCACCACCCCCCCAACGCACATGTTTGAGGGCAGGGCCTGCTGATGATGGTAAACTTCACTCTGTGTCCATCTGGACATCTGACCTCTCCGGGGGGGGGGTGCGTGCAGACGGTTGGCTCGTGACAGAGAGGTGACAGGCACTTTATTGTCTAATTGATTTAAGGGGCGGGGTTGGGTGGGGGGTTGGGTCACCCAATTAAAATTACAAGCCGGCAATTAGCAGCCAGACCCCTTTAAACCCCCAAAGAGCCTGCTAATGTCAGAGGCGCATCAGCTGAGATCCACGTTTGGGGAGGGGGGCAGGAAAGCTGGGTCTTTCGTCAGCATCTGTTCTCAGCCAAATCCCCCCGGAGACGGAGAGAGAGAGATAAACACACACACCCCCCCGGCCCACACGCCTCACACAAACAGAGACATACACAAAGATTCAACATCACCGTGGAACCTTCACTGACTGGGGTGTATCGCCCAAATATCAAAACACGCTGCTGCCGAACGGTCTTCTACACAATCCACAAAGTCCTTCAAGCTGTGCGCACCACAAAATCACAATTTCCACCAGCAACACCAGCAATAACTCAGCTGTAAAAAAGTAAAAAGCATCTGGCTAGAGGGAGCTAAATGAGTGTGGGAGAGTACAGCTGTATGCAACGTTAAAACGTGAAGTATGAAAAATAAAAAAAGACGAGTGTCCTCTATAACGCCTCATTGATGGTAAAAAAAAATCAAAGCGTAATTATTTTATTTCTCTTAATTTTCTGTGCACAAATTAGTCTCCTTTTAATGTGGCACCTAGCTGGCCTTTCGCATCCACTCTCCACAGCAGAGTGTTAGGCTGCGGCAAACGGGTGAGGAGATGAGATAACTCTGTGAGCCAGGAGAGAAAGAGGCTCCTGAAGAAAGCTGGAGTCCTGCCAAAGCTTTCCTCCCTGCCGCTTCCAGCTCTATCTTGTACCAGCCCTAATGAAACGAGTCAATAAATAAAAGAGCGAAAAGGAAAAAAAAAAAAAAAAAACACAGGCAAGCAAACAAACAAATAGGAAGCATATGTTTCTGTGAATTTTCAGCTGAAAAGATGCACGGTTGCTTTCTTCTTCAAAACCTTGGCATACGATCAGTGGAACTCAGAGTATTGTATTGTTAGCACCCCAACCCCCTCTCCCCCCCACCCCCCGCACACGTCCCCGCCCCACTCAAACTTCTGTCGTGCGGCACAGTGTCACATCTTTCTCCAAAGTCACAATTAAACACTGGCGGCTTGGCAGGTTTGATTGGCAAACTTTATCTGAATCCTTGAGGACATACAGCTACTGTAAATGACTTATTGGAAAAATATATCCCACAATGCACCCGGCGGCTCTTTCCCTGGGGGAAATTATTGAGTGACCTCTGCAAGATCAGCCCTTCCCTCTGACCACACCAAGGCTCAAGCACCAAATGAAAGTGACTTGCAACACACACATACACACATATATGTGTGTGTGCGTGTGTGTGATTGTTGCCTTTTGGGGGGGGGTCTAATTCTTGGTTTTCAGTTATGAAAAAAAATTATGGAGAAGAAAATTGCAAAAAACATACAAAAACACTGTAACTAATTTTCATTTGTTCTTGTAAATGAAATGTTCTGTCTGCAAAGGACCATTGTGTTATTGTGGACACAGAATGAACAAGTCAATAAACAAATAAGCTATTAGGGTAATTAATCAGCTTGACGGACAGGCTGACAGATGGACATCCAAAGCCACCAGACTGAATGCAGTCTTTCCCCCAGCAGGGTAGAGTGTGGCCCCAGCGCTGGCGGAGATTTCTGCTCTGGCAGCACAGGAGTCATGAGGGCTGCGGCCTGTGACAGGCGCAGGGGTCAGAGGTCGCGCGCTCACCCAGCCTGAAGCGCAGCACTCCGACGGGCCCGCCGTGGAAGGTGAGGAAGAGCAGGTCCTGCACCTCCAGCCCCTCGGCGCCGGGCGGGGGGGCGGCCCACTGCATCCCAGCCAGCCCCCCCGCGGCCCGCAGGTGCTGGGACAGCCGCAGGGCGGGGCCGGGGTTCAGGTCCTCGGCCAGCAGCTGCAGGGCGACCGGGGAGAGGCCGGCGTCGAAGCACTGCAGCTCGCCCTGACCCCCCCCCACCAGCAGCAGCGCCCCGGGTGCCAGGCCAGCAGCGAGGGCAGCATGGGGGCCTGGGCCAGCAGGGAGAGGCCGCGCCGCCCGTCCCACAGCACCAGCGAGGAGTCCTGCAGGCCCAGCAGCAGCTTGCTCTCCGCGGGGTCCCGGCAGCAGCACACGGGCCGGGCCGACAGGGGCAGGCGGTCACCGCCAGGCGCTGCAGGTGTCGCCGCGCGCACTCGTACACGCAGCTGTCCGCCGCCGTCTCCCGCGCCCCCACCTCCACCGTCAGCACCTGGTACGGCTGGCTCAGGCTGAACCGGCAGTCCAGCGGGTCTCCCTCCGTCCGGATGCAGCTCAGAACCTGCGCGGGGCACGGAGGAGCAGGGTCAGCGAGGAGGGAGAGACGCCAAATACAGCCCTACCCTAACCCCAACCCTAACCCTAACCCTAAATACAGCCCTACCCTAACCCTGACCCTAACCCTAAGCCTAAATACAGCCCCACCCTAACCCTAACCCTAACCCCAACCCCAACCCTAAATACAGCCCCACCACCCAACATGGGCCTGCAGGACTGCCCCATCTTACACAGAGATGCAGAGAGCACTGCAGACAATATTAACAGGAAAAAGATTTCATACTCTCTGACAAAAAGACACAGGATCGTTGTGGGCCTGCCATGGCGGACTGGGTAAAGGTTTGGGAGTGAAAACTTTGGGTGCAGTTAAAGCCTCGGTATCTGTCAGAGTTGGGTTTCCTGCTGTAGTGATGCACTGTTCATTTCGCCATGTCGGCAGAACCGCGGATCTGCTGCCACAAAGCTGGTGTCTGTCAGCAAGTGCCAAAAAGGGAGTTAAGCGGGTTGCCGGTCTGTATGAGGAAGCAGATGATTTTTTTTTTTCCCATAATCCCCTGGGCCGGCTCCTGCAGCTCCCTGGGGGGGGGGGGTGGGGGGTTGCTGACAGGGCTGTGGAGAGATCCGGACCTCTGCCAGCTCTCTGCAGCAGCAGCCCCACTGTGACGCACCTGCCCCAGAAACAGGCCTCTGTGCTGGGGGTGCAGACAACAGCTGGCCCAGGCCTCACTCCGGGCCAGACACTGCCCCCTCGCCTCACCCTCCGCCCTCAGTCACTCCTCCACACAGCTAGGGGGCGCAACCACCCCGCACGGTGAAGAGTGCCTGACCTGCCCCCAAACCCCCCACACAATCAGACAGAGGAGGAAAGATTTTGGAATATTGAAAAATGGTAAAGGAGTGAATTTCCCCTGATCACATTTTCAGTCAAGCAAACAAAAAACAAATCAGTCTTTACCACCCCATTCTTTTTTGTTCCCTTTTTCCTCACTGCCTCAAACACGAAATTGCCCCAAACACGACATCTCTAAAGACGAAAAATGTTTTAAATCCCTTTTGTTTTGGAAGCAGCGCCGATTCAACTTTGCAAACGGAGGCAGCACAATGGGAACCTCGTTGACGACTGAGTGCCTGCAACGCTAAGGGATGCTAAAAACACTGACCCTAAACACTGTCTCCGGGGCTCAGAGGAAAAAGTAACTACGATAAGTAGGTCTCTCCTAGTTATTGGTTTCAGTGACTGCTCAAAACTATTCTTTTCTTTTCTTCTCTTTCATTTCTTTACTTTTTTGTACCATGAAAGATAAACCCCGGGTCGCCCAGCTGAGTGACCAGCCCTTGTTCACAGCAGTGCCCCTCTTTGAGCCAATTTTCCAGCTCAGAGAGCAGAGAGAGGGGGGAAGGGGGGGGAGAGAGAGGGATGAACGAAGGGGGGAGGGGAGGATGGAGGGAAAGATGGAGAGTTGCATGCAGGCTTGGGGGTTAGCCTGTAAACACCTGCCACCTGATCTGCTCCTGAGCGGGAGACAGTCGCCAGGGCAGGGAGGTGGATAAGGCCGTCAAAGCAGCCGAGATGAAGGAAACGCCACGCTCCCTTTTTCTGGTGCAGGTAGTGCAGTGGCTCAGGTATCTCATCCCGAAATCTGTGCCACACCGCGAGAGAGGCTCATATTGACCCCTCAACACGCCGGCACCTCTCACACGCTCACCCTCACAGCACCGAAAAGGGAAAAATTTACAGCCTTCCAAATAATCACATCTCTGTAGTCTGATCTGTGCTGGTCTTACTGCTGTTTCTTCATTGCTGTATATTTAAGACCACTGTAGATCATTACTGTAATAACAATCACAGACATTTCTGACAGTTCAGGTAACAAAGCCTAAATGCAAATTGTAATGTTTGCTGCCTCTTCGTTTCAGTGGTTTATTTAGGAGGCTCCAAATGAGTAATCCAAGATGCCCTATTAGACAAAATCAAGAGTGGCCTCCACTCATACACGGTTTATGAATAGTTGCATAAAAAAATCAATAACAAAACCCCCTTTAGCCAATATGATGGTTAATAAGGACCCGTTAGAGCACAGTTTCCCTCCCTCTGATTTCCCTCATCATGAACAGTTTGTATGCTGCTCTGCTGCTCTGGGGAGAAGGATCATACGAAAGGTTCCTGTTAAAAACAAAAGCTGCCGTCTGCTGTTTATTTAAGGCCAGCAGAGATCATTGCTCTACTAACCACAGACATACACAACACACCATTTCAAACAGCTCAGACTCTTGTCTTTTGATTTTGACTTTAGCTTTATTTGCCTTTCCCTTTCTTTAAAATAAAAGAACAAATCAAGATCCCACATCTCTGGTAAATAAATGTATAATAATTTAAAAGGCAGACCGCAGACTGACTCGGATCAAACGGCCGAGGGAAAACCGTTTGGAGACAGACAGACAAACGCGATAAATAAGAGGGAAGTCAGACAAACCGGAGGAAACAACACAGCGCAGAATATGAAAGGAAATGTACATCTGTTGCCTTTTTTATTAAGATTATTAAATTCTGTGACTGGGAATCATTAAAAATGTTAAATGCCTGCATAAATGAGCATATATTTCCCAGTGTGCGATGGCAGCGCTTATCAGCGAGGGGGAAGAATTAAGACCACATAGTGAAATAAATAACACTTTTTAAATGCTGGAGACTAAGTAGAAAATTGGCTTAGCATGCAGATAGCAAACTTAACAAAAGGAACATATATATGAGCTTGAAGTGATTGAAGTCGCTGTCTTTCTGATGAGCAAAGTGTTTGATTTGCTCCATGGGTTTTACATAAACTGCTAGCTTAATTTCACACCATGGATCTGAAAATGACAACAAACACTTTAATTAGAACCGATGCAAGGAAGGCGACTTTAATGTTCTTTACGCATAAAAAAAACTAGGTGAGGGACCAAGATAAACCCTCGGCACACTCCAAACAGACAGAAATACACAGCGTTCTTTTACTTATTTCATTATTTTTTTGCATTTGTTTCCTTGCATATGCAATTGGTAACGCTGTCTTTGCCTTCGCGCTGTGCGCTGCAGAATGTTTTGCATGTTTAAAGAGGCGCGCTGCTATCTTGCCTAAGCCTGCTCGGTAATTTGGGATCGTCTGCGTTCAGCATCGCATTATTCGCGTGTGAAGAGGAGGAGAGCGGCGGCCTATCGGTGGGCTGCGTGGAGCCGTGGATTCCGCCAATGCTTCTGCCCAAATCTCAGCTTAATTCCCCATCCTTAAAAGATGCCACCCTGGAGACATCCAGCGCCTCGCTCCCCGACTCACCGCTGCACAGAGGAGCGTGAACAGGAGCCCTCAGAGCCGTGCGCACGTGTTCAGACGCCTACCGCGGCGGTCGCGGCACTGCCATCATGTTACCGCCATCGCAGACCCAGCTGCCGCTAACGGTGTCCTGAGAAATCAAGCGCACACACCCCAAGTCTTGCTTTGCGTTTCAGAGCAGCGATCGGTGAACTGCATTGACAAACCGCAGTCACGCTGATGGCCGACGGCGAACACCGACGCGTTCGCGGTTAGCGGCAGTGCAGTGTGCGCGGGGAGAGGCAGCGACTGGGTTAAACGGGGAGAGGCTCTTCCTGGCCCGACGCCTCCCTCCCTGATCAGTCGAGCATCGCCTGGGCATCATTAAAATCCACTCCATTATTTAAGAGGTCATGCCCTATTTATTAATTGACCTGCAAGATCGTATTTATTTTTCCCTGCATTTTCCGCTGCTTTTCCAGGTCGGATCTGATTGGCGGCACAGACCGCGGCCGCGTCGGCGTGGGCGGCCCGGTCCCAGTGGAGGCGGGCTTTGCGTTTACCTTGAGGCCGCCGGCGCCGGAGCAGGCCAGCAGCACCAGGTTGGCCCGGTCTCCCTCGCTGGGGACGGGAGACCAAGGCCAGGCCTCCTCGTTAACCGCTGGCCACCAGCAAATCGCCACGTCCTGCAAGCAGTTGAGCCCCACACGCCGCCCTAGTCTGCGTCCGGCCGGGCCTGGCAGGTCCGCACAGGAGATCTGTGGACACAGAGAGGAGAGGTAGCTGAAAACATCGTCCAAAACAGCCCTGCTGCAGCCTGCCAGGAGAGTATCAGTGCACAAGGTGTGTGTGTGTGTGTGTTTTTATATTATTACTATTAATTTACAGAAAAAAGCAGAAGCCTTTATCTTAAGAAAACTGCATAGCTTTCATATCATGTTTATACAGCTGGATATTTACTGAAGCAATCTGGGTTTCCCCACCTGAGAAACTTTGGGTTAGATCTGCATCTTACCTTTGTGATCCTGCTGCTCCTTACCACTACATCACACTGCTGCCTAAAGACGGATAATGTTTTATTGATTCTGAATATATTTTCCAGCGTGTTTTAATTTCAATATACAGAGTATATTCCATTTGTTTTTACTGTGGTCTGAAATTGCAGCTGCAGTTCTGTGTCGAGACCACTGTGCCCGCTGTGTCAGGAGCTGATACAGGGATGTGGTCAGGGGTGTCCTTTATGCACCCTCCTTCATGCCACTTCATGAGATGCACTTTAGCACTGGCTCTTTATGAGCCGCTCTGGATAAGAGTATTTGCCAAATGACTAAATACAAATGCAAATGCACCTACAGAGACTGAGGTGGGTAACCCTGCAGTGGGTGGGACATTAATTTCCAGCACCTGTGTGCAATCAAACACAAAAACGCAACATACAGCACCTACATGAGATACTGAATAAAATGTCAGACGTAACATTTGAAGGTTGTTTTGCACGATACAGCCGTTACGGGACTCTGAGCTGCTTTCCCAACATCAAACAGGGCTGATTTTCATGCAAAAGCTGCATCTCCAGCCGTCAAGTCGACTCTCAGGGGCTGAAACAGCTCTATCTGAGGCGAGGCGAAGGTCCTGAGAACAGCACAGCTGCACGCGCTCAAGAGGAGCAGGGAAGGGGAAAAACTGCGCCGGGGTAGGAGACCATTACGAGGGCCTGGAGAACCTATGAAAAATTAGGGAGGCACACACCAACACTCACGCTGCATCGTATTCCGAGGGAAGTTGTTAATAAAGGGAGAGAAAATGAAGAAATAAAGAAACAAGAGCATAAAAACAGGCAGTGAGCACACGCAGTCTTTTTTTTCTCTCTCTCTCTAGCCCTCAACTTGCCATCTTGCTGGCGTTTGCTGGTCAGCAATAATCAAACCACTTTCTAGGGGATTAGACTCAAAGCTTAGACTACTGGACCAAACAGTAGCCGAGGCCAGGGGGGTCCCCTTATCAGGGCCTGGCTTCTGGAGCCAGCCGCACTACAGGATAGATTGCTTTCATATTCCTGTCTGCGCCGCAACAAAGGCTGACAGTAATGCGATAATGCCAGAGAGCAATGGGTGTTAAGGGCCTGATGCATTTATGTATTGTGTTTAGCGAATAATCAGCCTCATCCAAATTGTGATCTCACCACTCAGCTTGGGCCATTAAAATGGGGTTAATGCTTAAAAAAAAAAAAAAGTGAATAAAGCCTTAGCCAAATTTATATGAGGCCCAAATTTTTTTGGGGAGAAAATAAAGAGAAAATAGATCTCTATTTCCCTGAGCGGGGGCAGTCTTGACCCCTGCGCCCCACCCCCGCACACCCCTTCCCACTCACTGACGGAAAAAGCCAAACCAACGCCGCCAATGTAAGAAATCCCAGCAATTACGGCCCCACCTCTCGCCTGGAGGAAGCACACACTCCTCACGCTTCCCGCTCTGCTCTCTCCCTCTCCCCAAACCCAGCGCAGGTGGAACCCACCTGGTGTGTCCCTCAGAGCGTGGACAGCAACCTCGTCCCAAACCCGGCGGCTTCATCCAGCCACGGTGCCGCAAAGCCAACCGGCCAGAGACAATGAGCTGTCAAGGCGATAATAACCGCGACAAATCACATTTAAAAGGATATCACCACAGCTCAGAGCCATTTTTTATTTGTGTAGTTTTGTATTTAAGAGAACAGAATAAAAACAAGTGGCAGGAATGATATGCTACGTGTCACACAAAAGCAGTCAGAGGCCTAACAATCCCAGCTCTATTCTATGAGCACGTTGGCTCCCAGATGGCTGGAGGGGAATGGGGGGGTTGTGAAATTGCTGTTGTGTCCCTTCATGGTGATACGCCTTCGTCTAATTGCTTCAGTAAAAAGCCAACTGTAAAGAGGGAGCTTTAAGTGGTCTTATCAGGAATCAGCCACGCATGCGGCAGCTAGCTCATGCACACAGGAGCAGGCAGGAGAGCTGTGCGCGTTAGTTCTGTGTGCGTTAGCGCTATGCGCGTTAGCTCTGTGTGTGTTAGCTCTGTGTGCATGTTAGCTCTGTGTGCATGTTAGCTCTGTGTGCGTGTTAGCTCTGTGTGCGTGTTAGCGCTGTGTGTGCGTTAGCTCTGTGTGCATTAGCTCTGTGCAGACAGAGCTCTACCTTCAGCTCTGAGAGGGACAGCTTCTCCACTCGTCTGTTCAGATCTGGGGAACTCTGACCTCTCCTGGCTGCCAGGTGGACGAGGCAAACCTTGTTCTTCTCCACAAAGGTGAGGAGGAGGAACCTGTCGGTGATCACAGCTGGGAGAGAGGAGGGCAGCAGCACAGATCAGCACCCGAAACTCACAGTATGCATACCACACAACACTACCATTATAAAAACCCATGCACACGCGCGTATGTACAGAAATATGCACTTCCCCTCTCATTTTTTCACTGGCACACCCTGGCAACGCAGTGAGAAGCAGAGCCAAATCAAACATGTCAACCTACACAGTGATCTTTCGCACCTGCCTCACATTTAAAAGTAAGCAGCTGGACTTGTTCTGCAACCATCAACCTTAGAGAGAGAGAGTTTTCTGACAGCACTCTTTTGTAAATTTCCCATAATCCCTTTCAGCCTCATGGCTCCCGGTGCCGCGGCGGTGGAGTGTTCCTGAGCGAACACGGGCGCCGTGCGAATTTCACGAGGTTTCACCGTGAGACGCAGCCGCCCGAGGGCTGTGGGCTCTCAGAGCTGAAAGA